>LBNU01035322.1:21629-36992 GCA_014162995.1 Artemisia annua
ATAAACAAGGGGAGAAAAGTTTAAGTTTGTGCAATTAATGCTTAGACATTCACAAACCCTTTTCTCCTCCAAAGAACATACTTGTACTCGAGATAGCTCGATTGTACCTTAGTTGTCACTTAAGCTTAGCTTAAGTTTAGTGAGGAGAAACACCATACTTGTCATTTCAATCCCAAGTGTTTGTTCGCAAAACACTTGGGTATAATTCTTTGATTCATTTCTAATAAGAATTAAACGTTGAAAATTTTAAACCTTGCTATTTTGTTTTGATTTACGTTTTATTCTTATATCTTGTTTTATCAAAGAACCTCACTACATCATTATGCCATAATGCACGGTTAGATTAACTTCAAAGTTAACTTAACTGGGTAAAAGGGACCAACACTAAGACTAGTAACAGAATCATTTAAGTGAGAGCTCGCACCTGCATCCATATTCCATGCACCAGTAACCGGGTCTTGAAGCGTCCCAGCAGTAAAGGCATGAGGTAAAGTGGTTGCCTGTCCCGGGTCAACCGTGGGTCCCATTGACCCGAGAGAAGTAGGTGTGGACCCGGATGATGCTTGGGCCTAATTATCCACTAATAAACTAAGAAAGCAAAATAAAACAATATACCAAAATAAAACGGGATAACCCAAAGTATTCCCTCTTCAAATTTTTTTTGTTTACGGATAACCAAAGTATCCGAAGGATAAACCAAAGTATCCCAAATAGTCGTCTCGGGAATAAGAACCCTAGATTTAACACCAAGAAAAGTCGTCTCGGGAATAAGAACCCTAGATTTGACACCAACAAAAATAGTCTCGGGAATAAGAACCCTAGATTCGACACCAAGAAAAATCGTCTCGGGAATTAATACCGTCGACATAAAAAACAAACAACTATAACTTTTTTTTTCAACAATAAAACAAAAACATATAAAGGTTAATAACAGATGTCAACAAAACATCTCAACCGCAACTTCCTACTCAGATCCAGCTGCTTAAATCTCATATCTGCTACTTGCCGCCAACAGTATAAACCGGTCCATTAACAGTGGGAGTGCAAGTTAATCGTCTAAAACAAAAGAAAGGTAGATCTTGGTGGGGACTACTGAAAACAAACAAAAAGAATAAGTAGACGTGGTGGAATTTGGTGTAGACTAGAAACAAACGGTAGGATTATTCGATGGTGATTCTTTTTATTTATTTATTTTTTATTTTTTATTTGTTTGACGGGGCGGCCTAGGGGAGGCGGCTCAACATACCCACCTAGGTCTGAGGATCAGACCTGCTCCGATACCATGTAAAGGTATAATGTGTTTGATATCCATTTCAAAATAACATCGTACAATATATAATGTTACATAGAGAATTCTAAAAACGGGCATGAGCCCGATACAAATATACATAGCTAACACGGGCTAACAGAAAAAAGCTTCTCCCAATTCTATTGCAGTTTCTACCATCGTTCTTGTAGATACTTGACCGTCTTAGTTCGATCACATAGCACCAGTCCTTCAAAAGTTATTTTCTAAGAAGACAAAGCAATTTCATCAAAGTACCCACTGAAAATGCGTTGTTTTATATCACATTGATTCTTCATATCAACTACCATCTTATTCACGATGGTCTTGGCTTTTTCAGACAATCTAGAAAAACATGCTTGCAACTCAACCCTTTTTGATGCAAGTACCTTGGTGAGTAGTAATTTTATATTTTGCAGGATGCAGAATATCACTTCAGTATCACCCAGTGGCCAAATCTTCATTTTGAAATCTTCACCACAGCTATCAGCAAGTGTCTTCTTCCACTCCACATTAGCCCTTTTAGTCTCAGTATAAGCTTCCATCTCCTCTAGATTCGTCCATAAATCTGCCATAAGGCGGTGCGCCTCTTTGGTGATTTTTATAGCTCTAGCCCCCTGCAGTATTAGAGAACCTTTGTGTCACAAACTCCCAGTTTTGAAATATCTTTTTTAATACTGATGTAGCACTAGTTGTTCACTTTAGTACAATAATATATAGCACCGACATCTTATAAATAAAACACATAGCCATGTATATATAAAATACAAATGCTAAATAAACAGATAACCATCAATTGATGCTGACATTGAAACTTATCCTAAATTTACCATCAATGGTATAATGAATTTATATAGTTGGAAAAAAAAAAAAAAAGTATAGACAAAATATCCTTGAAAAGTCAGAACTGATCACTAATAAAGTTGATCTTGTACCCACCTATTTTGTTCTAAAACTTATTAAGAAAAAAGAAAGTAAAAAAAGCATAAGAAGTTTGATAAATACCGTTAAAAACTTCTAAACATAGTGACAGATGATAAATTTCACCAGATAAAGCTTTGTTAGGTGTAATAGTGCATATACCTCATGTGAGACCATTGTAAAAGTCGTATTTGAAGAACTGTCAAGCAAATAATTTGTAACTTCAGCAGACAATTTTGTTTTCATCGCTTCTTGCTCCTGATCCAGTTGATTTGGGAACATCTCTAAACTACTCTTTAATGGATACATCCTTAAACACTGTAACGGAAAAGTCTTTAAACCCTTTAACGGATAAATCTTTAAACTCTTTAAGCTAGCAAACGGGGAAGGTTGATGCGAGATAACTTCTTCCGAGTTAGAAAGAAGCTGCAAAGAAATTTTAAACCAAACACGAAGTTATAGAAGAAAGGATCGGTCAGTGAAATCTTCAAAACTATGTAAACAAATATACAGATGTGTGCTGAAATTATATGAGCACTACTCATCTATGATGACGTATTTGGCTAATTGTTGCATAGAAAGTAATTTTTTTTACGTCAAAGGTTTTGCACTCCGCAATGCTAAAATTAGGCCCAATGTTCTATTGAGATCCTTCTCAACCTTCACCGTTTTTGCAAGCATATAATCCATATTTGTATATGTATCTTATTTGCCTTACAATAAAAAGAGAAAAGGAAAGCGAATAAGTATAAGTTAAAACTTTGCAATTATATGAAGCGTGAGCAGAGCCATCGATGACTATAAAAAAAATAAAAATAAATAAAAAATAAAAAATAAAAAAATTAAGCTCCTTTTATATGTTTCGAGAATATATGTGTATTTCCTTTGTTCAGGTTGTAAAACATTAGAAAGATGCAAATTATAAAGGCTAAACACCAATGCATATAGTAATATATACCTCGACAATCTCCAAGCTAAGTGCAAGAGATTTGACACTGTGGAGATGTTGAAACAGATCACAGATTTTATGAACATCTGTCTTGAGTGGAGAAGAAATACAGAGATCCACTTTCTCCAGAGAACCATCTAAAGATAACTTTGGAAAATAAGAACCTTTAATGCGTAAGTAGGTAAGCTCACGTGCAGATATTGTAAGCCCCCCTAATATATCTCTAATACTTCTTTTTTTGAAACTATATGAGTCCTCCCGTTGAGTCGGGTCCACAAATATTAGGTTCTTCAGTTGAGGTGTGTCCACAAGTACGAAATCCACATACCATTCTACTTTTTTAAGCGTGAGATTAAGAAGCCGGGAATTAATAATACTGAAACCATTACATGATTTACGTTCAAACACCTCACATCGCTCTAAGGTAAGATTCTTCAAGTTCTGACACATGGCTAAAATAGAACTGCAGTTATCCAATCTGACACTGAGATGTAATGTTGTTAAAGCTGGGAGATCCCAAGGGGAATAGGAAAGACCACTAATAGTGGTGCCAATCATAGTGAGATGTTTGAGCGACTTGAAACTTAACAGAGAGGTAGGAATTCCTTAAGAGCATAAGGAGAAGATGATTGGCAGCCTGCCAGTGGAATTGGTTTGCAGAATATTCATGCCACACCTGATTACTGTAATCTAAAACCACACATGGATGTGACACAGGAAGGTCAGGCACTAAAACCAAGTTGTTGGCCTTCGTATGAGCCTAACTTAAAATGTGATCATGTGTTGGATTTGGTGGTCCAAGTGTTAGGAAGAAAGTACAAGAGAGGGTTTTCATTCCAGCAAACTATGATCTTCATTGGGTGGTTGGAACAAGTTTTCTGGTCTGGACATCTCTTTGCACAAAGGAGAACATGGGATCCCGGAATCAAGAATGTTTACAGCCACACCTTGAGGACAAGGTGTATTTTGGGGGCGGGAGTAATGATACGACCCTGATCATTAGGATATTTTCTTACTATTATTATTTAGTATTTCCTTATTATTAATTAGTTTACTTTTCTAGTAATTTCCTTTTAATGTATTATCTTGGTAAACAAGATATAGTATTATGGCAAGTCTAGGATTTATTTAGTATTTAAAGATCATTAGGGCTGTAAAAACACTTATGCAGAATATTATGAATGGTTTAGTGATTTGATATCATTATTAGGAGAGAGATCGGCCTCTCGAAAGTTGATCACCTATCTTTATTTATCATTATTGTTCTTTTTATCTCTTAATCGAATCCGGTTCGTATCAAAATTGCCCTATCAGAGCCCCATTCGTTATTTAGGGCTTTCCAACAAAAAAAAAAAAAAAAAAAATTGTTCACCGACCGTATGCTTCATCGGCAAACACTTGTTTCATCAGCAAGCTACTGTTTCATGCCGCAGCAGGGAATACCTGTTTGTCAGCCGAAAAAAAGTATACCATTACTTGATTTCTTGAATCAATGGAACACAGGAGCGCTCAGCTTTTGAAGAAGCAATGGATATGATAAGCGTAAGCACGAATCTAGTCCAGGTTGCCGCAAAAGCAACGAGCTTTTCTAGCATCTGCAGCAAAGAATGGCGATTACTGAACAAACTCTTATAAGCTACCTATGGTGGCAGATGAACAACAAGCATTGCCAAGATATAAACTTTAAAAGGTTTAAAGAATTTAAGGAATGAGATTTTTGATAAGAATTCCAGAAGTAAGTCTATTAATGGTTGCAACCAAGAACCTTGGCAATAGAAAAAAAAAAATGCTTTGGGGTTGAAGGTGTTTTTGTCTTGGGTTTTTTTCAAAGTTCAAATGAGGGGCCGTGGAAACAGAAAGCCGGAAAAAGATGGAAACAAAATTTCCTTAAGAGCCACAAGGAGAAGATTGATGGCAGCCTCTGCAGTGGAATTGCGTTTGCAGAAATTATTTCATTGCCAACACCCTGATTAACTTTGTAATCTAAAAAACCCACACCATGGATTGTGACCACAGAAAAGGTTTCAGGCCCACTAAAAACCAAGTTTTTTGGCCTCTTATGAAGCCTTAACTTAAAAAAATTGTATCATTGCTGTTGATTTGGTGGTCCATAGTGTTTAGCAAGAAAGTAAACAAAAAAAGAGAGGGTTTTTTTCATTCCAGGCAACTATGATCTTCATTGGGGTGCGTTGGAAAACAAGTTTTTTCTGCGTCTGCGACATCTCTTTTGCAAAACAAAAAAGGAGGAAACATGGGATCCCGGAAATTCAAAGAATGTTTACAAGGCCACACCCTTGAAGGAACCAAAGCGTGTTATTTTCTGGGGCGGGAGTAATGCATTACGGAACCCTGGATCATTAGGATATTTTCTTACTATTATTATTTAGTATTTCCTTATTATTAATTAGTTTACTTTTCTAGTAATTTCCTTTTAATGTATTATCTTGGTAAACAAGATATAGTATTATGGCAAGTCTAGGATTTATTTAGTATTTAAAGATCATTAGGGCTGTAAAAACACTTATGCAGAATATTATGAATGGTTTAGTGATTTGATATCATTATTAGGAGAGAGATCGGCCTCTCGAAAGTTGATCACCTATCTTTATTTATCATTATTGTTCTTTTTATCTCTTAATCGAATCCGGTTCGTATCACTAATCCAGCCAATTGTCAGTCGTTGGACATTGTGAGAAAATGCATACTCCAGAATTCTTTTGACAACCGATTCAGTATCCTCGACCTCTACAGAAAGGTTGAGGCTGACAGAAGACACATCTATCTTATTATTGCGGCCAGAGAGAACATTGTTAACAAATTCATGATAGGGTGAGGATCGCGATAATTCGCGACTTTCAAAATTGAGATCGGGCATTGAAGTCCAAATAAACCTCCATCTAGATGACAAAACACTTAATCTAATAGAATATACGATGTCAACATGCGAGAGGATTTTATATATAAGATCATTTGACAAGCTGCTTAGTCTATCAACTTCTACATCCATTCTCTTCCAACTCTACCTGGACCTAGATGCAAAAGCTGAAATTTGAAAGACTATGACAATCAGAACAAAACATAGTAAACACGTAAGGTTGAAACAAGTGGTTGTCGAATAATGAGAAAGTAAACATTATCTTTTACCAGCAACAACATTATTATAATTTTGTGGTGATTTTGGGTAAGGCCATGGATACTTTTACATGAAAATATAACGATTTGTCAATTGACCTTTGAACTACAATTTCAAGCCTGAACCAAGATAGTTCCAATACTATGTTTTTTTGTTTTACTAGATTTTAACAGTTATGTAAGTTTAATTAGTTATCACATTAGTTTTTGCACAAAACGCTTAGCTACGACCTTGAGTAACATCCCAACCACCCTTGTTGCTTCGTCTATGAAAAGTGAATCACAACACTATAAATGTTCAACAAACGCATACTTAATTATTTACAACTCAAAAAACTTACAGATTTTGAAGATGATAAAATCTTCAGTGCAGCGATTTAGGTACTTATGTTCGTCACCGAGACGCGAGGTTTTTTTGGAATATGAATGTGAATAAAAATTAGAAAAAAAAAAATGATATATAAAAGTTTTGGGTATTTATACGGGTAAGCCCAGCTAATCACACCCCACTTAATTAATCATTATTAACATCACATATGTAAAAGTCTTATGGGTATGTTTGGCAACAATAGCTGTTGCTGTTGCTGTTGCTGTTGCTGTTGCTGTTGCTGTTGCTGTTGCTGGTGCTGTGCTGGTGCTGAAAAAGATTAAAATTGTAGATTTTTTTTGTAGAATTATAGTTGAATCACAGGAAATGGTATTCGCTAACACTAGATTATCTATATATTATGAAGGCACCAGCTTCTAGTATCCAACAACTCGAAGTGTCAATCACAGTTTGAATACAGTAAGGTTTTGGATCAGGTTAATTTATGTAAAAGTATGCTAAAGGGGTGTTTGTTTCAGTGAGCTGTTGCATTGTATCTGCTGCAGTTACACAGTAGGACTTGCACCAGCAATATTCCAACTTTACACTAGTATTAGCTATTGACAACACTAGTAACGTTCTAGTTGAGCAATATGGTTGCTTCAGCCTTCTGAGTTTTCAAGGCTTATAAGCTATACATTCACAAGGCCGAATGAATTAAAACACTAAAACAATTTCATACAATCATATAATTTATATCCAGTAAAGACTCACTAATTTATTGAGATCATGCAAATACCAAATTGCATCCAACTGATAAGTCAGATAGTGCCTTGAAATATTTTTAAGCATGGTAGAAATAATTTTTGGCGAATGTTGGTTATAGTATTGAGACTAACTTTCTTGTTCTAACAGGTATAGCCGTATGGTTCAGTGCCAAATAAACTGTAATCCTTGTCACAACATATGACAATTTCGAATCATACAGGCACATACTCACATGGATAATAAAATTAGTTCGAAAGAAAACATGTCAAACCAAATGAAAGTGTTGTGTAAGTTTAGTGTAAACCGCCTCCTAGATTTCGAATATTCAGCCAAACACTACTAGTTTTGAACCGTTACTTAACCGGACAACTGGTTACGCTAACCAAATACGTACCATGCAGCCCTGAGGCTATGGTTAAATATGGCATAGCTAAGGGACTCAACTTTCCTTCACCCCGGTCTGAAATAAAAGACCCCACACAGACTTTTCTTAAACTCATATGAATGGTGCAAATATAAGGTCACTACTTTAACACAACGATGTTTATAGTTTACCTCTTTGTTTAGAATATACAAAGAGAAACAACTTATACATCTAACCTCATGCAGTATAATAATCAATGCACCAGTCACACTTTTCATAAATAATGCAACAAGAACATAAAAAACTACATGATATGCAAAACAAGTATTAGGCTAATAATGGATTAACAAGAACATAAAAAACTACATGATATGCAAAACAAGTATTAGGCTAATAATGGATATGAGTTACAGACCAATACATATATCACCAACTGAAGAAAAAAAAATCATGCAATTAACAAAAAAACACAATGCTAGTAATATATATGGTACGTACTTACCACAAGTGGCTCCAACAAGTGCAGATGATTGATCCACCAACAAATTGAGTGATTGAGTGCTATGTATGATGCTGTGAAAAATGAATGACTGCTAGGGTTACTATGGATTTATAATAGAACGTGGGTATTAGGAAGGGTGTCTTGGTAAATTTGCAAATTATAATCTCCATGATTTTCTGAAACATTAGTTTGAGGAGCGTTTCAAATTAGGAGATTATTTTGCTAGAGTTTCAATAATCTTGCTCAACCAAACAAGGCTACTTTTTAGATGAGAACTTATTTTTTAAAAAAATAATCTTTAGCTCCCATAATCTCCCATAATTCTTGCTGCCAAACATACCCTATGTGGGACACTAACGCAAAGTCACTTTTCCTAGTATCATTTCCTTTCTCATATACATCCTTCGAACAGAATTCGTGCAACGAGCAAAATGAAGAAAAATTAATGATAACTTAATATAAAAATCGTAAAATAAGACATGGATATGTCTCTACAAGATGGTTTCCAGATCGATCGTAAAGAATGCTAAATTAATTTGTCCATTTGTCAATAGAAACTGCACAAAAGAACCATGAAACAAACGAATTGGAATTGAATAACATGATCATATAGAAAGTTATAAATCAATAATCTCTATAATGTTGTATCATGCATGTAGTCTCGTAATGGTAAAAAAAATGAGAGGGCATTATGTAGATATTATAAATGAGGATTTGTTTTTACCGTGCTTTATTGTGTGACACAAGTAGATATCGATCGTAAATATAAACTTGATTTTTTATATGTTGCAAAAATCTACAAAACATAACAGTGCGAACAAAGATTCACCGATAATGCCCACGGATAAATTGCAATCGGACAACAAGAAAGAAGTACTAAAGATCCCAACCCAAGTCTACTAGACGTCTAGACTACTACTAAAGAAAGATGACTCAACGCAACACACAAGCTAAGGATCCGACACTCCATTACGAACAATTAATGTAAAGTTTTGCATTCTAACAAAGCTTTCATGATAATCCAACGTCAGGCTATCTAGGAATAGTCGTAGCAAAAGAAGTAAACATTCATTTTATATTTGACAAAATCATAATAACCACGAAGAATTAGCGGAGACACAAATATGAGGAATAAAAGTTTCTCTCAATTCCATTCAGTTTGTCATATCGTATTTGAAGATGCTTGATTATCTTAGTTCCACATATCATCAGGGGAAAAGAAATCCTTCAGAAGTTTCTAAGAAAATGAAGCAACCTCATTAAAGTACCCCCAGAAAATGCTTCATTTTACATCACATTGATTCTTCATATCATTGATTCTTATTCACGACGGTCTCGGCTTCTGCACACAATCTAGAAAAACATGCTTGCATCTCAACTCTTTTTGATGCAAGCACCTTGTTGAGTAGTTCTTTAACATTTTGCACTGTGCAAAATATCCTTCAGTATCACCCCGTCCCATTGTCACATGAGGTGTGATGAACTTCGTGATGTTCGTGACTCGATTACGAATAATGAAGGTATTTCTAGTGTACATCTAATGAGATGAAACAAATTCGTAATCATATTGACACATCAATATGGAAAGTACATCGCCGATAAGTTATAACTAGCGTATCATGATGTTTATGTTATTTCAAGCATGTAAAAGTAATGAGTACATTATAAATAATAAATTGTTATTTGTTTAATCCCTTTTTTCTACTTTAATGTGTATGTCTTTTTTTGTAATTTTACACTTTATAATTACAATTACAACTATATTACAAAACACGTTTTTAAACAAACAGTTACTGCTTTATTGCTACATGTCGCCAAACATAGCCTATAAGTCATATATATTTTGTTATGGATTACTCAAAACAATACAACTCCCTCTTTTCCAAATTAACAAAATGTCATTTTTACATATGCATTTAATGTTTTAATTAAATGCATATTTATAATATGAAAATTATTTGTAGGCATGTAAATTAAGCAAAATTGTTATTAATTTAATTTTTTTTACAAGTGAACAGTTTTTTTTTAGACAAACAAAACTAATAATGTGGACACGATACTAAAGGAGTGCTAATCATATGTATTTATTTAAAAAANAAAAAAAAAAAAAAAAAAAAAAAAAAAAAAAAAAAAAAAAAAAAAAAAAAAAAAAAAAAAAAAAAAAAAAAAAAAAAAAAAAAAAACTGTTGTTGAGATGAACTATAAATTTTCACGAGGGTGCATAGTAGAAAACCAAGTAGACGCAATTTGATGAACCAATATAGACGATGACGTATAACTGAAGCAGTACAATCTATTTAAAAAAAAAAGAAAAAAAAAAAAAAGGTATATGAATTGAACAAAAGAATCAAACATTGACTCGCAACAAAAAAATTGATTTAAAATTAAAGCATAGAATTTTTTTTTGAAATTCATGATCCGCTGTGTTTAAAACATAACAATATGACGAAAAAATAGTGGAGACACAAAAAATTTATTGTTACTAGGAAGAAGGAATAGTGGAGACACAATACGACGAAATAATTATTACAGTTTCTACTATCGTACTTGAGAACACTTGATCCTCTTGGTTCCACATAGCATCAGTGAACACAAAATCTTGAATACCTATTATTTAGGATGACATAGTAAACTCATCAAAGTACCCTCCAAAAATGCTTCGGTTCATATCCAATTCATTCTTCATATCATCTAATATCTTATTCACGGTGGTCTCGGCATCTGCACACAACTTAAAAAAACATGCTTGCATCTCAACCCTTTTTGATGCAAGCACATTGGTTAGTAGTTTTTTAATTTCACTCAGAGGGTAGAATATCTTGTTAAAATTTCTACGCCAGTCATCCAAAAGTGTCATCTTCCGCTCCACATCACTCCTGTTTTCTATTTTTTGTAGATACTTCCGTAAATCTGCCATAAGGCGTCTGGCCTCGTAGGTGTTTTCCATAACTCTAGCCTCCTGCATAGAACTTTTATGTCACAAACATGATACAGGTGATGCATCACTAGTTGTTCACTTTAGCCAGGTCTATATAATATATGAGTGCAACATATACAAAACAAAATAAACAACCATCAGATGATGCTGAAATTGAAACTTATCATACATTTACTATCACTGGTATAATGATTCATAATCTTGTTTGATGGGGACGACATAGTTGGATCTATTTAACCAAAACACTAACACAAGGTATAGACAATATATCCATGAGATGATGAGAAGTCAGAACAACTCACTAAAAAAAGTTACTCAGTCAATTTTGACTTTTAAGGACCAAAAAATAAAGAGTAAAAAACACATCAAAAACTCCCAAACATATTGATAGGTGATAAAATGTCATGAGATTAAGCTTTGACAGGTGTAATAGTGTAAATACCTCACGTGAGACCATTGTAACAGTTGCATTTGGCGAACCATCAAGCAGGTAATTTTTAACTTCGGTAGACAATTTTACGTTCATTGTTGCATCCTTGTGATCTAATTGGGTTGGATAAATCTTTAAACTCTTTAAGCTAGCAAACGGGGAACGTTGATGTGAGATAACTTCTACCGATGAAGAAAGAAGCTGCAAAGATATTTTAAAAACAATATCTAAGTTACTGTTGATGGGATCAGTCAATGCAATCTTCAAAACTATGTAAACATGCAGATGTACAGATACGTGCAACAAATCTTTTCGAGCATTACTCATCTATGATGACTTATTTGGCTAATTGTTGAGAAGAAAGTATTTCTAGCACCAGATTGATATGATAAAATATTTCAGATCTTTGATACATCTTTAAAGTTTTCATTAAAATTTAGTCTAATGTTCTGTTAAAATCCACATCGAGTTCATAAGTGAAATAATATCATCTTAGATTCAGCAAGACGAAGTTTATTGCCATCCAAAAAAAAGGGAGAACAAGTAAGTCAAAGTTATAACTTTGCAATTATATGAAGTGTGAGTAGAGCCATCAAATGACTTGTAACCCAGGAGATAATGATAATAACAACAATAATAATAAAACTAAGCTGATCTAGTTGTATGTTTCGAGTAGTTATGTGTATTTCTATAGGTTGTAAACGTCAGAAATCATGCAAATCATAAATGCTAAACACCAATATATATAGTACTATACCTCAAAAATTTCCAAGCTAAGTGCAAGTGATTTTACACTGTGGAGACAATGAAACAGATCACATATTTTATAAACATCTGTCTTGGGTGGAGAAGAAATACGGAGATCCACTTTCTCCAGCGAACCATCTACAGATAACTTCACGAATAAATAAGAACCTTTAAGGAGTAAGTAGGTAAGGTCACGTGCAGAAATTGTGAGTTCCACCGGAGATCCACTAATACGTGATCCATAGTAGTCCTGCATATAGCGAGGAGGCTTGTCCACAAAAATAAGGTTCTTCAGTTGAGGTGTGTTCACATGTACAAAATCCACATGCCATGCTACTTCTGTAAGTGTGAGATTAAGAAGCCGAGAACTATTAATAGTGAAACTCTTAGAGGAGTCATGTTCACATACTTCACATCCATCTAAGGTGGAACTGTTATTAGTGAAACTCTTAGAGTTGGGGCCTTCACATACTTCCCATTCCTCGATGGGGATTTCACATACGTTCCATTCCTCGATGGGGATTTCACATACTTTCCATTCCCCTGCGGTGCAACTATTATCAGTGAAACTCTTAGAGGATTCTCGTTCAAATACTTGGCATCCCTCTAAGGTAAGATTCTTCAAGTTCTGGCACAAGGTTAATATAGAACTGCAGTTATCCAATATGACATCGTGGAGATGTAATGTAGTTAAAGCTGGGAGATCCCAAGAGGAAAGACCATCAATAGTGGTTGATGTAATTGTGAGATGTTTAAGAGACTTAGAACTAAACGGAGAAAGATGAAATTCACAATCTGAGATGTATGAAAGACCATTAATCATCAGTTGTTGGACATTGTGAGAGAGTGCATACTCCAGAATTTTTTTGACAGCCGATTCAGTATCACCGCTAGCAAATTTGAGGCTGACAGAAGACACGTCTATCTTATTATTGCGGCCAGAGAGAACATTGTTAACAAATTCATGACAGGGTGAGGATCTATATACTTCGAGACCTGAATAATTGAGATTGGGCATTGAAGTCCAAATAAACCTCCATCTAGATGACAAAACACTTAATCTAATAGAATATATGATGCCAACAAACGAGAGGATTTTATGGATAAGATCATCAGGCAAGCTGCTTAGTCTATCAATTTCTAGGTCCATTCTCTTCCAACTCTATGCGGACCTAGACGCAAAATCTGCAATTTGAAAGACTGATTAAACAATGAGAAAAAAACATAGTAAACATAATTTTTAACCAGCAACAACATCATTATCAATTTGTGGTGATTCTAGGTAAGACCATAAATACTTTTAAATGAAAAAAAGACCATGATTTTCCAGTTGACCTTTGAACATACTATAACTTTAGAGCCGTATTCGAAGATGTGTGAGGTGAGTAACCTCATAGTGCCTCATAATTGACTTCCAACAAAAAATATTAACGAGATATAATTACATGTTCTCTGTTAGTCTCTAAGTGAGCAGATTGACGCTGATTTCGATCAAATCTTAACCTATAGCTAGATCGTTAGAATACTACAGTTTTTTTCAATTGATGGTATTGTATATCTTTAACCGTTATGTTTAGTTATCCCAAAAGCTTTTGCCATGGCTATAATTTCCCAACTATCATTTCTCCTTGAAACCTAAATCACAAATGCATACTTAATTATTTACAACTCTACATATATTTAGATTTAATCTAAGGAATTAACAGTCAAACTTATCTAATCGTTTCATTACGAGTTATAAACCCCGAATGTAGAAAATTAGTTCAAACATAGAATTTCAAGTAAAAGAAAATGAGATCAATTAAGTATCAAAAGAAACATACAGATCTTATAGACGATGATGAAAATCTTCAGCGTGAGATACAACGATTTAGGTCATTGTGTTACGCGGGGTTTCGGAAATATATAGGAACGTGAATTATATATACTCGTAGCATAAAAGTCGTTTGGTAACAAGATATGGGTTCGAGATTTGGAATATATCATTTCTAAGCCCAATTAACATATAGGCGGTCCATAAAAAGCATTCAAACCCAACTCAAATATGCATGGATTAATACATTACGTACTGAACGAGCTCCTTAATTAACCCAAGGGAGGCATTCCCGGGTCAATAAAAACTATCACAGGCTACTAGAGTACTCCGAATATATGCCCGATTGATAAAATCAGCCATACGAAAGAAATCTTTCAGGATTCTCCTTAATAATATCAGAATGTGAGTACACTCGAACATGATCATTGATCAAAGTCTAGTTCATGCCATCCCCACAATAACACGACAAATCATGGTGTATACATTTTATAAATGTGTTAAAACAACTAGCAGGGTACCCGCGCGATGCGGCGGCGGGTACCCTGTAATAAAATTTTCGGCGGTAAATATCTTTTAATTTTATGTTTTTCGTTACAACAACTTTATAGATTGTGAAATTTTATATTTGAGTAATTTTAACCATGCTGGTCTTTTAAGTTGCGTATGTTATGTTTTTATGCTCGTGTTTTAAGGGGGTGTTTGTGAATGCTTATTGAAAACTGATTATGAGTTTTGAAAACGCATAATTAGATAATTAGCTGTTATAAAACGAGTGATTATCACACACATAGTTGTTGATACTTAATTATGATGTTTGAAATGTATAATGCAGAAATAATAAGTTTTCAAGATGTCTTCGAATCAAAGTTATAAGATAGAAAAAACTATACCCTAGAATGTAAAATTAACAAAAGAAAACAATACAAGTCAAATCTAATCATGAAATATTAATTGATCTCAATCTCAATACAAAGCTAATACAACCTATGTATCAAATACTAAGAACTTAGAACTATACTAAGACTCTCTTTTTATATTGGGTTGCTTTTATAAAGAAAGTAGGAACCAATTGGCTTATAGAACCTATTAAAATTGACCGACATCCAAATCAGGGATAGAAAGCACCACACAGACTCAACCAGGTGACAGCCTCCCTTTTCAGGAAGGTTATGGTTAGGTCGGACGGACCTTAGGTGTTCGCACC
>LBNU01035322.1:37074-49869 GCA_014162995.1 Artemisia annua
CTCTATATAGAGTCATAGAGAGTTAGTTACTTTAGTTTAAATCATTGTAAATTTAGTGTAGGCGGTGTTTAAAGGCTCTATTTAGTATATATATTTCTGTATTTCGGTCTGAATTTTGTCGGCTGTTTTTGCTGTACACAATGCTCTTAAGTCATTGTATATAGGTTTTAGAAGTTTAGGTTTAGGGGTGTTTTAAAGGCTATTTAATGTATGTATTTATGTATTTTGGTCTTAATTTCGTGTCATGCATGTTTTGCTTGTACACAATGCTTTACTTGTTGTAATTATGAAGATTCCTTGCTTTAAAGTATTGTAAACATTGCATAATTTTTTGTACATTTGAAATTTTTGGAGAGAGATTCATTTGTGTATTATATGTAGTATAGATATAGATTATGAAAATGTAACATTACATCAACAAACTTAGTTTCTTTAAGAAATGTGACCCCGTTGGCTATAAATTAACCCAAATTCAACCATTTTTATAAATTGGTTAAAATCGTCATCTATATATTTCATAACATATTGAGTCACCAATGCCACAGTTGGACTGCATGCAGAAGCAACACGAAATTGCTCTTAGAGTATGGGGAGTGATAACTTGTGTTATTCCATAACACCGCGCCACGTCAGCGCCACATCATCTCAGCACCAAATAACATAACACCAAAAAATACCAGGAAATCATAACACCAAATAACACCACTTTTTACAAATTTACAAATTCCACCCTCAACACTTTCATTTATTAAAATTCAAACATTTTATTAATAAAACTAAAACATTACAATAGAAAATAAAAACATTAAAAAAAAAAATAGAGATTACGAAATGAAACATACGAAAATACATAATAAACTAGTCGCTATCATTTGGATTGGTTGGCGGATGTTGCAAATTATATTTCTCTTTGATTCTTTGTTTTTCCATTTTGATGAAATACGCCTCATCCGGATCGACTTCACTCATTTTCATACCGAGAAATTTAAATTCCTTCATACGCATACCCGTCTCGTCTTTCATCCTAGCCGCTTCGTACGCCATTTGGGCCGCTTCCCGTCTAAGACGAAGCTCGGTAGTCATAGATTCCAAGTTGCTTGACGCACTTCCACCGGTGCTAGTCGATGTATCGGACTTTTGTTTTTTGGACGACCTTTGTTTCCCGGGAGGACTTGGACGTGCATCATCACCAAATAGCTCTTGGTTGGTTTGACCGGGAACGTCTCCAGTTAAGTCAATCGGTGCCGGCGCGTCCTATTTTGGACACTTCTTCAAAATGTATCACGCGTCCTCTTAACTAAACGGCACACCTTTATTCTCGTCACGATACATTTGTCTAGCGTTCTTCATATCATCCACTTCATTTTCACCACTTTTCTCGTGCGTACGGCACGTTTGTAACACGCTAGAAACTTTTGGCAATTTCCATTCAACGTATGCCACTTGCTTGATATCATATCTTTGTTACGAACTTGAAAATTTTGCTTGTTGAACTCGTGCATAACCTTATACCAAAAAGTGATGCCCTTTTGAGAAACTCCAACATTCCTATTCTCGGAAACGGCCACCCAACACACGGTAAGTAAAACTTCCTCTTCCGGTGTCCAACGTAACGTAGTCTCACTCACGTCGGGATTTTTTTCAAAATCAACCACCTCGTCGAGTAGTTGTTTCTTGCCTTTTTTTGCCGCACGTTTACCTCCACGTTTGGTTTTCCGTGGAGACGTAGCTTCGGGTTCCACTTCGACACTAGCCGCTTGTGAGGATTGGGTTTGTGGTGTTGGGGGTGTGGATTGCTCCGCGTTATTTTGTTGCCACAAATATAACAATTATTGTTGTTGTTCGAATGACAAGTTACCAATTGGGCTAGGAGTTGGGGGTATAGAAGACCCGATGTTCGGGTTAGTGTTAGCATTTATGATACCCATCAAATTTAAAAAACTTGAATCGTCTCGTCCTCCCGACATGGTTTTGATTTTGTGAGAATATGAGTGTATGNGCTCCGCGTTATTTTGTTGCCACAAATATAACAATTATTGTTGTTGTTCGAATGACAAGTTACCAATTGGGCTAGGAGTTGGGGGTATAGAAGACCCGATGTTCGGGTTAGTGTTAGCATTTATGATACCCATCAAATTTAAAAAACTTGAATCGTCTCGTCCTCCCGACATGGTTTTGATTTTGTGAGAATATGAGTGTATGTTTATTTGTTTTTTTTTTTTTGCTTGTGAGAATATTTTGTGAGAATAAGACTTGTTGTTGTTGTTAATTTATAATGTTCGAATTCTTTTTTCCATTAATATTACCGTTACATTTACAAACGGTAACATATGTATTTTTTTTAAACTAGCCGTTATAAGGGAGGGGTTTGTTTTGTTTATATATTTCGAAAAGTTACCTAGCGGTTGTAACGCACGTTGTGCTGTTAACATCCTTACCAACGCCGACCCAACGCTTGACCAATGGAAATGGAATTAACGCTGTAACGCCGTTGTAAACTTGCCATGTAGACGATAACGCCGAACCGGCGTTATCACTCCCTTCACTCTTAGTGAGGTTGTTCGCTAGCCATCTATCACACTTTTACACTTTAAATAAACTGATCAAGAGATTTCAACCATTAAGATTAAGGCCGCTTATATATCACAAGCCACTTGATAATCATCCGATATCTAGAACACTAGGTTATTAACCCGTGAAATTCACGGGATTAAATTGAAAACTATGAAATAGTAGTTTTGTATTTATTATGAAAAAAATATGTTTATATAAGCAATCAATTTGTGATATTATGTGAATAAATGATATGTTAGATGCATGAATTGATAATAGTCATGTTACATAAGAATAAAATAAAGTTTAAAAACGATACAAAAAGCATAAAATATTTTTTGGTATGTACTTTTGACAAAAATTTTCATAGAAAAAGAGCAAATATGTGCAATGAACGTGAAACACTTGGGTAGTTTATATTCATTCCGTGAACACCTAAAAATAAAAATATAAAAATAAAAGTCAAACTAAAAGGATGTTGTTGATAAGAGAATATGTAAAGTTAAAAAATGGTATAAAACATGTTATTTATATAATTGTACATACCTTTTGAACATTGATGATACACCTTGTAATATTTCTTTGTAGACAGCGTTTTTAGTACTTTCTGATATATTATTATCTGCATCACAAATGACAACCTTCAAACATTTCGAGATATTTCGACCTAACCCTTACTATTAAACATGTGAGGAAATATCTGTGTTCTCGAGTTAAATATGTTGAAGAAAAGAAGAGAAAAGATTAGAAAGAAAAGAAAGCAAGAGAGATATCTTATCTTCTTTTCTTTTCTTCCCAAAAGTGAGAGGAAGATTCAGACTAAAAACACATCAAATCTTCCTTCCACTTCTCTCAACTTCTTTTCATTTATTCTCTACAAAAAGTTCTACTTCTCTACACTTCTTTAATTTATTCTCTAAAAAAAACTTGAAAACATAATATTTTTTATGCTTCTTTTCATTTCTTTTCTTTTCTAAACACTTAACACATTAGCTATGATGCAAAAGTGATATTCTCATTATAATATTAATCTAATCTTTGAATAACAAAGATTTAGTGAACAACATGACTTCTTCACATGAATATAAAAGTATCGAATGAAAATTAAAATTGATATGTTACGCAATACATTTCAGACACAAATTACAACAATGTTACCGATGGTCCAATATCAATCATGAATACATCACTTGATATGCTTCG
Organism: Artemisia annua; assembly: GCA_014162995.1. Taxonomy (NCBI): domain Eukaryota; kingdom Viridiplantae; phylum Streptophyta; class Magnoliopsida; order Asterales; family Asteraceae; genus Artemisia; species Artemisia annua. The sequence goes on from LBNU01035322.1 coordinate 40,831, forward strand.
TAATAAACTGAATAATTGAGGTACTTTTTTTTGGTAGATTATCTTCATACAATGAATAGAAGTGATTATCAAGAACAACAATTATTTTGTCGTTCCATAGCTAATCAACCTAAAGCTATTAGGACACAAAAGACCTTTTCTTGACACGCTCAAAGGCTTGTTAAGAAATCACATTATCTAATATATACATTTACCGGGGACCTTAGCAACAGTACCGCTTGGCAAAAAAAAATTTCGGGTCGGTTGGGTATATTTCGGTTTTGCTACCCGACCCTCACTCACAAATAAAACTCACTTTCCACAAATCTCCCCCTCTCCATCTTTCCTGAAACTTCTTCACCTACCCCCAAAATCCTTTCCATATTTCAAAACCAAATCACATATCAAACAATCGGTTCGATTTTTCTTCTACCACATACCGATTCAAACACAATCAAGAATTTTTTGGGGGTTACAACGCTTCACCAGTCATTAAAATTGGTAAGTTTCAATTGTTCTTCAATTTAATTTTGTTTCGATTGAAATATGTCATACCTCCATTCTGTTTAAATTAATTTTGCATCGCTTCAATATTGTAAAAAATTCTATTGATTATGTTAAACACTTTTAGAAAAAAAATCTAAGCAAACCCTAAAAAAAATGGGCGAAATGTGATGAATGCAATAAAGAATGATTTTTGATCATTAGTTCTGCGAGTGAGAATGAAGATGATGGCACTGCTGCGTTTAGTGAATGAAGTTAGTAAGTTACTTAACAGTGTTGTTACCTTTCCAAGTAGGTAAAATCTCAGGGCTTTTCAATAATATATACATCATAGATGACTCTTTTGTATAAGAAAAATAAATATGGTTTCTGGAAATAGATTACAGGCTTATGAAAGGGTGTCACACGCCTATATACATAATGGATTCTATTATATGAATGTGTCCATGTTAAACAATAAGCCCATATATGTAAGGTTTTAGCCTTAAATATTACAGTACCTACGAAGTACTACAACTAACGATGAATTCTATTACTAAAAGTATAGAGTTGACAATGGGTTGAATTTTGCAACACGAGTGACAAAAATAATGCATAATATTACTAATGCTAATACTGATAAAGAGGCCTGCCAATTTTAACATGCCGCTGGATGTTGTGTCCATTATAAGTTTTACTTTTTAGAAGAAATATTTTACACCAATAACCGTAAACAAAAAATTAGAAACCATCAGCACGTTCACTTGCTGCTCCAATCTGTAAGTTGTTTACATGACTACTCTTTTTGCTGCTAACATTTCAGTTAAATAATGAATTGTTTTGTTTAAAAGCAGAAAAAGCCCAGTTACAAGCAGCAGCAGCGGCAACAAAAAATGCTCGAAGGCGAGCTGAAGCTGAAGCTAAATTGAAAGCAAAGCGAAAGAGAGACCTCAAGAGGGAAGCGGCTCGCCAGGCAATATTGAAGGTATTGAAAGCTTTATTCGTCATGATGTTGAACATAAATAGTTGGAGTAACATAGCTTTCTATATCTTCTGTCCGATACAATGTCAAGTAAATGAGGCTGTTGTCGTTTGTATAAATCAATTTTCTTTATGAAATGTTATGCAGCTGCACCTGTATACACAAACGCAACAAAAAATAGAACATAGCATGCGACAGAGGATGCACAGGACCGGCAGTATACTGTGACACAGGATGGTCAGCCTACCGCCTATCTATTTGATAGCAACCGCGTGATCACTAACTCACTACTACTGTTGAAAACCAAAAAGGCAGCCAAAAATACAGGATTCGAAAGTAAGCATAATTATATACATACGAAGTTACATTTGGTTCACATGGTTTTATATAAAACAGCTTTTTCATTGAAATGTAGGAACAAGTGGGGCATAATCCGAAAACATTGTTACTGACGATCAGGAACCGTTTGCAGTGTGTCATCCCTATCTTTTAGACTGTTGCTTTGTTGATGGATTAGTTGCAAGTCCTTGGGAAAACGATTGTGTTGGATTAACTCATGATGGAAACCAACGCGCGGGGCCCAGTCATGGTTCCACTAAAGGTTAGCCACATTATGTTGGTTTTGCAAGTCATTATCGTGGCTCTATGTTTGTATGTAAAAGTTATATTCCTTATTATGTGGAAAAATGAGTAGTTTTAGAATTCTTAAAATTTATGTGTTTGCTTATTTATCCGGTTTATATGCTTATTTTGATATTGGAAAAATGATAACCTCACTCTTTCGTTGGTTAAAGTTTTTAAAGTTTTGCTCTTCTTTTGAGCAACTATGGTTCTGATAATTGCTTTGATTTATTGGTTAAAACTGGGTTATCACAACTATAAATTTAAAATATTGATTTTGTAAATATGCTGCGAGGGGAATTATCAACCTATGGCGCACGAGACAGTTTGGATTTGCTTTTGTTGCGTGAATTTGTAATGCACACTATTGATTATCTTATGGGGTGTTTGCACATGCGTTTTAGAGATGCTTATGTTATATAGTGTTGCATTATGCTGATGTGTTGTTTATTGTGCAGGTTTTCCATGGACATACAAATGATTCATGCACAATATTTAATTGTATTAAGGTGAAGTTTTTTGGAAGCCTATATTAAGGTAAATTACCATCTTTATCTTTTTATCAACTATCAGTTGCCAAATTTGCGGGAACAAAAAATAGGTGTCTTAAGCTGCAAATAAAAAAATAGCAGACAATGTAAGTTATTTAGTTGTATATCAGTTTTCTTTCCTGAACATCAATCCTACGTCATGACTCATAGACTCATGTAACCACTCTTCTGTAACACTAAATAGCGCATTCACTCATACAAGGTAATTTGAAGTTGTTGTATTTGCCGGATTATTATACTCAGAATGTATGCATTTAGATATAGAGAGACCCAATCTGGGCCCTGGTGGAATGGTGTTCTTGATGTCCCAAACTCACAGAGCGCCATGTATCCTGTACTACACGTTGTTGTTTATCGTTCTAAAGCGCTTAATTCAATTGGGTCTCTTCTTTCTGCTAATACTTAGGACATGTTAAATGAAAAGATAAAAAACAATTTAGACATTTAGATGATGTGAGTTAAATAACATGCAATGATGATAATTTTCTGCATTTATGCTTTTTTGTAACATAGTTTACTGATGCCCGTATCTTAGCGTGTCAGGCACACCCGGAATGTGGTTGCAGCCATGGCGGGTGTTTCGCAGTGTGCTTATATTTCTAGATTTGAGCCCCAATTTTCCCTAAATTATATCATTTTGACGTACCAACAGCTACATGATTAATTAGAGACAATATCTTTCATGCTAATTGTCACAGGTTCTTGGATTTGCTTAAAACAAACAACAAATCCGTTTATTGTTTTTGACTACTTCCTTAGTAGTCTGTGTCACTTTGTCTTCGAACATGATGACAGTTGAATTATGTTTTATGCAGATATAATCCTAATGGATATCATAACGATGATGATGGCAGTGACATGGAGGCTGGTCATGCGGGAGGAAAAACACAGGTAATAATTTCATGATTCATTAAATATATGTATCGTTACATGATTTAGATGACAGGCACTTTTTTAAAAGTGTTTCCTTTCCAACACTAAAAATAAATCCCTTCTATGACAGAAAAGGCTTACGGTAACAGAGACACATGCTAATGAGAACCAATGTATTCCAGCAATAATCATGGAATTACAGGTTCATCAAAAAGGTAAACTTGATGTAATATATTTTTTATCACTAGCGACAAGAAATAAGTTAGAAATCATTATTTCGAGATTACTATACCATCAGGTGCATAAGGCTGGATATATGGTACCAACAGATCAAATGGAGGCTTAATTGCAGAAGCAAACAACAAGGTCAAAGACTAGAGATTGGTTGAACAATACGGTATGCAACTACACATTTAGTTGAAGGTAATAAGTATTTGTTTTAGGACCAGTTCAACGGTTATGATCCAAATCTTGGTTACAATGGGTCATATGATTTTCATGAAGGTAATAAGTATTTGTTTTAGGATTAAGTTTTACATGTAATAATGAGTAGATTATTAATAGTGTTAATTTGCAGGTGACATACCAAACAGTTGCACAATCATCAACTACCAGTAGATACCTCTAACTGATCGAGTGCTCCTCATGGTAAGCGTCGTTCTTACACATATGGCCAAAGTCGTGCCTGCTGACGGGAACTTTACCATTCCCAGAAAGAACAAACTGAATGCTTATGTACCTCTTGAACCGAATCTCATTTCATGTAAGCAACGTACCAAAAAAAATTACATTGTTTATTTAATCAACATTGTTGACTGATGTTTCTCATAGCTGTTTTATTTGTTTCAAAAAGTACAGTTCCATGAAGAAGGAAGAGGACACTGAGTTTACCTTAGAGTTCTCATGGGATACGATGAAAGGAAAACTAACTAAATCCATAACTGATAATGAAAATGGCACCAGCAACCTTCAAGATTATTTGTCATTGCATAGGGTCCTGGGTTTCGGTTGGTTCGGGCTTCTTTTCATTGAGAAAAGAAATTTTGTGGATAAAAAGATTGGATTTTTAGTTTCAACAATTCCTGTATCACTTTGGGTTTCTGAATTCTGATCTTTGGTTTTTGTTTTGTAGGCCGGAATTGAAGTCGTGGGATCATTTCCTTATTTTAGATGAACTTTCGGGTACGTTTTCTACAGTTTACAATATGAAACAACTATGTACCAAACCATATTTAAACTGAACATAGCATTTTTATTACATTTAGACTCATATAAAGTCACCATGGTCTAGCGGGATTGGGCACGTCTTTGTTTTTATTGTTAGACCCATATAAAGTCAAGGTAAAAAGCGAGTAATAATGGCATAATGCCAGAATACTGACAACACTTTGGCTATATAGACTTATAAATAAGTTGAAGAAGCATAAAAGTTAAATTAATATAAAATCCTAAACACCGCCTAAAATCCATTTTCAAACAATGTAGGAGTTTATAACAGTGAAGTGTTGCGATATTTTACAGAAGGTGCAATCGGTATTCGACAGATAATTGTTTGCAAGTACATAGACTTTCAAGGTTTTTGTTTCACACTAAAAGTCAAAATATGACTTATAAGCTTTAGTTAAAGAAATTGGTTTGCGCATAAAAAATAGAAACTAAATTGAACATTCACTTTTACCTTCAATGAATTTACTTATGCACCTATTGTTTTAACAACCACTATACATGAGACACTCTAATGTTAGCCATGTTAATTTCGAAGAACAGTCGATAAAAAGCAATGACATTAACCACTTGGCCCATGTTGCAACCTCTAGAGATCTGCACAACTAGATTCTAATAGCGTTTACCTGTTTACCCGTTGACTAAGATATGTACTGTGGATTCTTAGTCTTCGCCATTTAATTAATCGATTCGAGATAAAAGTGTGGTTTGAATGGTATGAAATCGTTTGTATACGTGCATTTTTTTTATCTGTATTAAACGGCATAGTAAATTCTTAGTTCTACTGTTGCTCAGTTTATACGTATGCAGCTCTCTTGGCAGTGCGTTGTGGAATACAAATCGAACGAGGAACGCAATTGTAAACCTCTACCCAAATATTGTTTATACCTGCTGTTGATGATCTTCAACCATGTCAATTACTTTAAGATGATAAATGCAAGCAAATGAAGATAAAGAAAGCAACTCAACAAATTTCGTCTTACAAAAAAATCAATCTTTTGTGAAGCTGCGAAGGACGAATTTGTTTTATGAATCATTTGTACATCCTCGCATGGTTTTTTTGCACATTACTTTGACTTACAACACTCTGTAACATCTCTGTATTTGTATTGAAGATATAGATAGCTTAATGTTTGTTTAGCTATAATGGTGTCATAGTGGTGCTCATATTAGGCTGTTAAAGGTTTGGTATGTTGACCAAGGAAGGCTAATGTTTACTTGCAAGATCATTTCTATGCTTCTGCCTTCAGACTAAATTTCAAAGTGTGCCAGTTGTTTTGCTAAGTTGGCAACCATGACTTGCTAAACCTTCTTTAGCAAATCACCCCGCGGCAACGCGCGGGTGATCCAACTAGTTTCCCACAACAGGTCGAGAAGTGATAGAGCCTTGGCTTGTCCATGACCATTAGTATTGTGCAAATCCATTTCTACTTCCTGTATATAACCAATGATATGAGAATTCATTATGCAATTCACAAACATAGTACATATTTTTTTCTTAGCAAATAAGCAATCAATTATGTTCCTAAACATAATTAATTAAAACAAAATTCCTAAACATAACATGTTTTCCTATTTTTTCTTAGCAAAAAACCAATCAAACTCCGTGAGCTTTTACACAAAATAATTCCTAAACATAATTATATCAATATGCTAAAACAAAAATTAATATAAATTACCACTTTAATATAATTTAAAAGCATACCAATCATTTATCAAGTTACTTACCTCGGCCATGGCCTGTTTCTTTTCATAGTATTGTAACCGTAGATTTTGCTTGATAAATTTTTCCTCAAAAAAATATTTGACTTCATCTTTGTAAGTCGCAAAACTCATGTACAAACAGCCCTTGTGAATTTGATAATTTGCATCATTAGTGCGTCATTTTCTTGTATGACAAGAATATTCATTTATTTAGGATCTCTTCACCTTCAAGACGTAAAGTATATTGGATAGCAAGTAATTTAAAAGTTCCTAAGCAAACACGCTATCGAAAAAAAATACCCAGTGGAAGTCATTTAAATTACGTATATAGGATAGCAAGTAATTTAAATTACGAAGGATCTAAGACTCACAAACATGAAACATAAACACTTTACATAATGAGGTCTTATATGATTGTCATTTGCTGGTGATATTACCACTACTTTTTCATCACTTTTGTAAGCCACTGATCAGCACATAATTTACGCTCAGCATTAAGCAAAAAAATTCATCATTAACCTATTACCAAATCACACAGTTGACGAAACTACTCTAAGGCGGAAAAAAAAACATGATAACAGGTAGTAAGCAAAGGATGCAATAAAAAAAACTAATGAAATTTGGCCGATAATATTATATGATTACCTCTAGAATAATCCCTCTAACTATTGAATCAACCATTTCTTAAAAGTATTGTGTATGTTTATTACCTTAAAGAGATCGACAACCAGCTTCTACCATGTGGCCAAGAAAAACCAAAATAGCTTAACTAAAAGTTTGGACCAAAGAAACATGATGGATCAAGTATGTTTATTTATTCCCTTGTCCGTCATTGCCAAATGACACCCTTTTACTTTCTTCTCTAAAATAGCCACAAACAAAAACAATCACGTCAGCTATTCAGAGAAACAGAATCGACTTTTGTATGAAATACTCAAATAGAATGACTGATTACTATATTACTTAAATTTGTGTTTACTGATAATATAACATCTATGTTTAAAGTTGAAACTGAAAACTTATGATCGTAGCTCAAACATGCAGTTATAATATAAAGTAAAGTAAAGTAAAGTAACTGTTAGAATTTAAGTATTATGACATTCATATAATTAAGCATACAAAGTAGCACATAATAGCGGAAGCAAAAGATCAAGTATAACATATAAATTGTTAACTAAAACGTAAATAGAAAACATCAATTGCAATTCTTGATTGGGATTGAACAAGTGATGAACCCTAATTAGGGTTTATGTAGATCTTTGTTAAACCCCTTACCTTTTTGTTTAACGATCTCTTGATAACAACAATAGTGTGTTGTTACCTCGTTCTTGTACACACAAACTAAACCGTATTAAGGTTATGCAAGTAAAACACAAGAAAACAATTTTTGATTAACAAAAATCAAACCCTTAGGGATCTAGGGGTGTTCGATCGGATTTGGAACCAAAGAAAGAGAAGGAAGAGTGTTAGTGCAAATATTACGATATTTAATCTATACAGTCTCGTTTGTTTTGATTGATGACAAACATATAACTTGATACATAACGTAAAATGTACAAGTTACTCGTAATCATATTTTGTCTCAACATACATTCAACACCTCTCAACATCTCGAGTCGTCGTATGCTACAACACAGGTTCGTACATGTTTGTTATGTGGCATTATGATCAAACCCCTTGANAGTGATACAATTGTGGTGGGCTAGGTCATATTGCAAGAAACTGCATTGAACCAAAACGTCCTCAGAACTCTGACTACTATAAAGATAAGATGCTGTTGATGCAAGCACAAGAGAATGGTGTTAAATTGGATGAGGAACAGCTGCTCTTTCTTGCTGGTGATGAAGGAAACTCCTTTGATGCGGATGTGGATGATCAACCAGTCAAGGATCTTGCTCTAAAAGACCCGAACATCTTCCTGGCTGAAGATTGTGATGCATTTGATTCTGATGTTGATGATGAACCTACTGCACAAACCATCTTTATGGCCAAGCTTACATCTGCAGTCACGTCGGCAAATCAATCAGGATCTTCCAAATCATCCATCATTTCTGAGGTACGCAAATTATATGACACATATGAAACAAGTGCCATTCCAATGATACTCGATGAGGTTCATCAAACTAATATTGTCACGCCAGATGATGTTGGTTTGAAAAACACTAATGTTTCCTCAAAACAACAACATATGGATAACAATAAAGAGTCTAATGAATCTAGTAGAGCATCTGAAGATACACATGTTGACGATGTGATTGTTAGGTCACCATATTAGTAAACACAAGTAATCTTATAATAGAAATGAGATGAGAAATAGACTTGGTTGATTAATAACAATATGAAAGATGAAAGAACAAGAGTTTTCTTAAGATATGAAATTAACCAACATTTTACAATGAAGAGTTGATGTCCTATTTATAGGAAAAGAGTAGGGCAACATTCCCTTCTTCCCTATCTCACTATGTCGTGGGCTTTAAGGCCCATTGGACATCTTATTAGACTTAAACATTAAACCATACGAGTAACTAAATAACGTAGCTAATTGTGATATTTCTAGCAACCTATTACATTGACTGAAATGACCGAGACTTGACTGAATAGTTGAAAACTATGATCCTAACA
>LBNU01035323.1:0-25104 GCA_014162995.1 Artemisia annua
TATCTCCGCTCTTCAAATCAATGAACATGCTTTAAAGTTTAAAGCTGTCGGGCTTAAAAATAGAAGTTTGGCTAGGATTAGGTTTTAGGAAAAATACCAGGTGTTACATCTCGTCACCGGATGGAGAGTGTGTATCGACTACCGTAAACTTAATGATGCGACTCGTAAAGACCATTTCCCGCTTCCTTTTATGGATCAAATGCTCGAACGTTAGCAGGGAATCAGTTCTATTGTTTTCTTGATGGTTTTTCCGGCTACTTTCAAATTCCGATTGATTCCCAGGATCAAGAAAAGACCACTTTTACTTGCCCTTATGTAAAGTTTGCTTATCTACGTACGCCCTTTGGCTTATGTAATGCTCCGGGCACGTTCCAAAGGTGCATGATAGCCATATTTCACAATTTGATCGAGAAAATAACGGAGGTCTTTATGGATGATTTTTTGGTATATAGTGATTCTTTTACGTCTTGTCTCTCCCATTTGGAGAAAATGCTCCAACGATGTGAAGAAACTAATTTGGTTCTCATTTGGGAGAAATGTCATTTCATGGTTAAAGAGGGTATAGTCCTTGGCCATAAGATTTCTAAGGCCGGGATTGAGGTTGATAGAGCTAAAGTCGATGTGATCGCAAAATTACCTCATCCCATGACTGTCAAGGGAATCCAAAGTTTCCTCGGTCATGCCAGCTTTTATAGACGATTCATTCAAGACTTTTCTAAGATAGCCCGACCTTTGACCCACCTTCTTGAAAAGGATGCCCCGTTTATCTTCTCAAATGAGTGCATTGATGCATTTAATATTCTTAAGAAGAAGTTAACGGAGGCTCCGATCATAGTTGCCCCCGATTGGGACTTGCCTTTTGAGCTTATGTGTGATGCTAGCGATTATGCTATCGGGGCGGTCTTGGGGCAACGAAAGAACAAATATTTTCAGCCGATACACTATGCAAGTAAAACAATGAATGACGCTCAATCTCATTATACGACTACTGAGAAAGAGATGTTAGCCGTCATATATGCCTTTGAAAAGTTTCGACCTTACCTTCTTTTGAAAAAGTGCATTGTGTATACGGATCATTCGGCCTTGAAATACCTAATGAATAAACAAGATGCTAAACCTAGATTAATCTGACGGGTTCTCCTTCTTCAAGAATTCAATGTTGAAATTCGTGACAAGAAAGGAGCGGAGAACCTAGCCGCCGACCATCTTTCTAGATTAGAGAATCCCCATCAAAGTGTTCTCAAGGAAAAGGATATTAATGAGTCATTTCCTCTCGAGACACTTGGGAGTGTATCACATAGTGATAATAGTGCCCCATGGTTTGCCGACTTTGCGAATTACCATGCAGGGAATTTCATAAGGAAAGGGATGTCGTCCCAACAGAAAAAGAAATTCTTTAAGGACGTTAAGCATTATTATTGGGAGGATCCCTATTTTTTTAGAGTATATGCGGATCAAGTGATTAGGAGATTTGTTCACGGCAAGGAAGCCGATGAGATTCTTATGGCATGCCACTATGGACCCACGGGGGGACATCATGGTGCCACTTTTACCGATAAGAAAGTTTTTGATTTCGGCTTCTATTGGCCGACAATATACCGAGATGCACAAGACTTGGTGAAGTCTTGTGACTTGTGCCAGCGTCAAGGAAAAATTTCACAACGTGATGAGATGCCTCAAAACGCTATTCATGTTTGTGAAATCTTTGACGTATGGGGTATTGATTTTATGGGACCATTCCCGTCTTCGAGAGGGAATAAGTATATACTCGTGGCGGTCGATTACTTGTCTAAATGGGTGGAAGCGAAACGCTCCCTACAAATGACGCCCGAGTAGTGGTTAAGTTTTTGAAAAGTTTGTTTTCCCGATTTGGTACACCTCGTGCTATCATAAGTGATCGTGGTACTCATTTTTGTAACGATCAATTTGTCAAAGTTATGTCTAAATATGGAGTTACTCATCGTCTTAGTACCGCGTATCATCCGCAAACGAGCGGTCAAGTTGAGGTGTCCAATCGTGGACTTAAGAGGACATTAGAAAGGACCGTAGATGGTAATCGTGCCTCTTGGGCCGATAAGCTACACTAGTACAAAAACTACATTTGGTCACACATGGTCGAAATGGAACGGCCACACATTGACATATTTGTGTGGCTGAAGGTATGTAAATTGACAGCATTTACGAATTAGTCACACATGAGCATTTCGAATGTGTGACCATAAGACCTCTATTGCCACACAATCGATCAGTTTGTGGCCAAAGGTATCTGGTAGTTGCGTTTCGGATCATTTAGCCACTCCTGAATTTTGTACGTGACCATTAGTACTCTATTAGTCACATGAAGTAAGTTTTTGTGTGTCTAATTCATAAAGTTCTATTGATCATCCAATGCCACATGAAATTGTTTTTGTGTGGCCTTTTTAACATTTAGTCACACAAAGCATGCTTTGTGGATGTAGTTAGTAACAAAGCATGAAATGTTTATTAAGTACGTGACCATATGCTTCATTTTGGCTACACTTAAATAATGTGTGACAAACGTTTAGTGTGACCATATATGACATTTGGTCATACTATTTCAAGTAAATGTGACTATGTAAATAAGCTTTTGCAAGCAACACAAACTAAACTTTAAACAACATATTAAATTACGTGACCATATGTATTGGATTTTGGCTACACTTAACCAATGTGTGACAAAACGTTTAATGGACCATATATGGCATTCGGTCACAGTGTTCAAGTGTGTGATATATTTGTCACTCTTATATAGTATATTGTGACTAATGTTTCAACCTTACTTACGTGACCATATGTATTTGTCACGCTATCCAATTTGATATGTGGCTAACAATTAGCAAAACATATAAGTCACACTTAAATAATGTGTAACAAACTTGCACTTATGACTAATAGAGTACTAATGGTCACGTACAAAATTCAGGAGTGGCTAAATGATCCGAAACGCAACTACCAGATACCTTTGGCCACAAACTGATCGATTGTGTGGCAATAGAGGTCTTATGGTCACACATTCGAAATGCTCATGTGTGACTAATTCGTAAATGCTGTCAATTTACATACCTTCAGCCACACAAATATGTCAATGTGTGGCCGTTCCATTTCGACCATGTGTGACCAAATGTAGTTTTTGTACTAGTGTAACTAGAATCTTAGGGTTTATGCATAAAACTTTTGATTCATGAAAAAACTTGGTTGCAAACCAATCATGTCTTCCATTAGTTAAGAATTGCATCCTTTGTTTATTGAGTTAACCTTTGTTGTTATTTTGAATTACCAAACACACCAAGTGCATTGTCTCTCAAAATAATTTTACCATCTAGGACATAACTCTTCGCCACATTGTTAAAACAAATGAAAAACGTCATTTAAACATCACTTGCATATTGTCTCTTGAGTGCTAAAGATGATACATAACTAATATGTATTTTCGGGTACCTTCAATCAAAGACACATTCAATTAGGAGCATTTTTGGTCATCCTTTGTTTTTCAAACAAAATTTGCACAACAAAACAATTTGGGCATCTAAAACGAGTCAAGATAACCAAGTCTCCACATTGGTTGCATATAGGAACACATTAGAATATCCACATTGATAAAAGTCGTTAACAAGAGATTTTGTGTTTTTCTAGGAATCAACATGCCTTCCGCAATATTCTCCGATCACAAGGATACTATTAAGTACTTACCCAAACACCATAGGACCAAAGGTCTTACTCAAGATCAAGTCAAAACCTTTAAGAGTTTAGAAAAACGTTATGTTCATGAAGGGAGAACCATCGACCCATCCTTTTTAGAAGGAACTTCCATTCGCCAAGACCTAGCAACCATTAACTTCGATTGTCTTCTAGACATTGATGAACAAATTTGTCCTAGGTTCATACTTGAGTTTTATGCTACCATTTGTCTCTCTTGTAANTTGGGGGTGTTGTTAGTCACATACAACTTAGCAAAAAGTGACCATAAGTGTGAATAAGTGTGACCATATGATGTTTAAAGTGAAGGTATGTGTATCTTGTGTGGCTATTGATCATCCAATGGCCACATGAAATTTGTTTTTGTGTGGCCTTTTGTTAACATTTAGTCACACAAAGCATGCTTTGTGGATGTAGTTAGTAACAAAGCATGAAATGTTTATTAAGTTACGTGACCATATGTGCTTCATTTTGGCTACACTTAAATAATGTGTGACAAACGTTTAGTGTGACCATATATGACATTTGGTCATACTATTTCAAGTAAATGTGACTATGTAAATAAGCTTTTGGCAAGCTAACACAAACTAAACTTTAAACACACATATTAAATTACGTGACCATATGTATTGGATTTTGGCTACACTTAACCAATGTGTGACAAAACGTTTACTGTGACCATATATGGCATTCGGTCACAGTGTTCAAGTGTGTGACATATATTTGTCACTCTTTATATGTATATTGTGACTAATGTTTCAACCTTACTTACGTGACCATATGTATTTGTCACGCTATCCAATTTGATATGTGGCTAAACAATTAGCAAAACATATAAGTCACACTTAAATAATGTGTAACAAACTTGACTTTATGAATTAGACACACAAAAACTTACTTCATGTGACTAATAGAGTACTAATGGTCACGTACAAAATTCAGGAGTGGCTAAATGATCCGAAACGCAACTACCAGATACCTTTGGCCACAAACTGATCGATTGTGTGGCAATAGAGGTCTTATGGTCACACATTCGAAATGCTCATGTGTGACTAATTCGTAAATGCTGTCAATTTACATACCTTCAGCCACACAAATATGTCAATGTGTGGCCGTTCCATTTCGACCATGTGTGACCAAATGTAGTTTTTGTACTAGTGTAAGGAAAGTCTCACTGTTGAAATACCCCTACTTGATGGGTCGGGTTCTACTATTGAAAAGGTTCGTGTTGAATACGAGTGGAAATCGCCTCGATGTGACACTTGTAAGCTATTTGGTCATACTCTGGATAACTTTCCTAAATTTGTTCCTCCTCTAATTCAGCCTACACATAAGGATAGTGATGGTATTCAGACGGTCAATCACAAAAACAAGGGTAAGATGGTAGCCAAAGTGGACCGGGTAAAGGTTTTACTAAACTATTGTGGGTCCTAAGTTTAGGTATCAACCTAAAGTGCCTCCTCTTGAACCCATGAAGGTGGATACTACAAAGAAAAAAGCTGTTGATGTAGTTAGTATGAGTGGGACGAAGATTGCTACATCAAATACGTTTAAAGCCCTTAATATGATCGATACCGATGAATATGGCATACCTACTGATGTCGTGGCTAAGGATGGGGCTGAGTTGGATTCTGGCAGTACAATGAAAGCTAAGGAGGCTGGTCCTACTCCTATTGTTGAGAAAATTGTGGAGCTTGAAAAGCTAATAATTGATAGGAAAGCTACTCTTGTAGATAATGATGGTCATCCTATTATAAAGGTTGATTATCCGGGTAATAAAAATGAAGCTAAGGTGGATGGGTCTTTAAAGACTGTAAGTGTTGTGAAAGAGAAGGTGCAGGCTTCGGCTAGTATGTCTAGTTCTTCTTTTTCTCCATCTACTTCTGCTACTAAAAGGGTTAACCCATTCTCTAAGGTGGGAGAAATTGTTGATTCCGACAGTAATGAAGAGGAGGTTGTGAATACTTTTGATGAGTCAATGAACCTATTTGGTGGTGGTCACGATCGTGAAGAAGATTATGTTGACTATGATTATTGATGACTATGCGGATCAGGTATACGATCTTCCAGGGAATTTCGATGCTTTTCATGACATGTATAGTACTAGTATGGCTAGTTCTTCTTTTTCTCCATCTACTTCTGCTACTAAAAGGGTTAACCCATTCTCTAAGGTGGGAGAAATTGTTGATTCCGACAGTGATGAAGAGGAGGTTGTGAACACTTTTGATGAGTCAATTAACCTATTTGGTGGTGGTCACGATCGTGAAGAAGATTATGTTGACTATGATTATGATGACTATGCGGATCAGGTATACGATCTTCCAGGGAATTTGGATGCTTTTCATGACATGTATAGTACTAAACTCAAAGGCCTTGGTAGGAAGTAATTTTGTTTTCGTAGGAGTCTAATATTATCTTTTGAGTATTGGTTTATTTTCTTGTTTAGAGAATAGGAAGTATCTTGTTATGTAAGCTTTTCCGCCTATGTAACGGGCTGAGATATGGGATTCACCCATATCATTTGTACTTAAACGTTTTTTGGAGTAATATATTTACCGGGTCTTTTGGCCTTTTACCCAAAAAAATCAGCTCTTTTAGCACTGTTTGGAGTTCACGGTGGATGACCTTTTTTAGTAACTGTGTGTCATCAACAACAGAGAGAATACACGCAAGCACCTAATACAAGGAAAACAATTTAGCAAGAGACAAGATATTCCAATTTTTTTTCTCACTCAAATCAATTCCATGACCACGACGGAGAGCTTAAAGAAGATTGCTCTTACTTACCATGCTGCAAAATCTATCTACAGCTATGTTACGGACGTGATCCTTCATTCCTTTTGTAATTTTTTTTCTCTCCTGTAAATATATATAGCATGCCATAGACATTAACAACTCATACTTATCAACATGAAATATAAAATAATAGGGAACACTTTCACAAACCTGGGTACTACCATGCTTGAGGCAAAGAATCCCATTGTTGGTCCCATCTTTTGTATTGATCATCCGCACAAGAAGTGCACTCTATACATGTTGAATAACGTCTGCTGCAGAGGTCTATCCATACACTTGGTTTTAGAAACGTGATTAATGAAACAAAAGGAAATAACGAAAATCAAAACTAAATACCTTATCAGCAATTGTAAAGTACTATACTCCACAAGTGTCTTGTGTAAGATGGAGTGGTCGACTATCCCTTTTTCTAAAATGGCCATAAAGAGAAGACGTAAACTCCGCCACTTGTTTAAAAAAGAATTAAAACAACAAAATACGAACCAACTTTCAAACTTTTACCGAGTTAGGTAACGAACTTTTTTATTACACCATCTAGGTAACAAAACTTGTTTTGTTTTGTGATAAAATTAGAATGATTACCGGATAAATTTCCACTGTCGTTAAGTGTATCTATATGTATTTTCCATGTAGACAAATTATATCCAAATGAAATGACAATCCAGCCTTGTCGTTTCCCTCACAAAAATATGACAAAATACCCATTTTTACCAACATACTTTACAAAAAACCCAATTTTTATCAAAAAATTCCGAAATACCTAAAAAATCCGCAAGTTTGCGAATTTTTTAAACATTGCGAATTTGTGGAAATTGCTCCTTTTTTTTTTTTTTGTTTTTTTTTNCTTCTCTCTTTCAGTTTTCACACTTAGCTCAAAATATTAAATTTGTAGGTCTCTCTTTTCTAGTCAAGTGGCTTTTTAAATCATGCAAAAATAAGTTAGTATGAGGAAGTTATGGCAAAAATACCACAAACTAAATGAGAAAAAGTTTTTGTGGTATTTTGGCTATAACTTTCTCATACAAATACCTTTTTGGGTGATTCAAAATCCACTAAAGGGGAAAATAGAGATCTACAACTTTCATTTTTTGAGTTAAACATTAAAACCGAAGGAAAATGGAGTAATTTGCAAAAACTCGCAAGGTTTGACTTTGCGAGGTCAAACCTTGCGATTTTTTTTAAAAGAATCGCAAACTTTGTATTTTTTTAAACCTTGCGAATTTTTAAAAATTGCTCCCTTTTTCTTCGGTTTTCACACTTAGCTCAAAATATAAAAGTTGTAGATCGCTCTTTTCTCGTCAAGTGACTTTTTGAATCATGCAAAAAGAAGTTCATATGAGAAAGTTGTAGCCAACATACCACAACGACTAAACGAGAAAAAGTTGTGTTATTTTGACCATTACTTTCTCATACGAACCCCTTTTTAGTTGATTCAAAAAGCCACTCAACGAGAAAAGGGATATCTACAACTTTCATGTTTTGAGCTAAGCGTAAATGGAGAAATTTTCAAAAAAATCACAAGGTTTAACTATGCGAGATCAAACCATATGAATGTTTTTAAAAAATTCGCAAACCTGGCAAATTTTGCGGGTATTTCGGCTTTTTTTGATAAAAATTGGGAGTTTTGTGAAGTATGTTGGTACAAATGAATATTCTTATCATTATCCCAAATATAAAGCATTATTATTAGAGTAAATTGATAATCTTAAATAGCCACATTACCAATACAATCATCTTCTAAAACCAAACGTGCACAAAGACAAATAAACACAAATATACAATCCTTTAAACGACCAAAATCAACACACCAACAACCATAATTCAACGACGAAGACAGCAACGACGAAGGTGGTGACGGTGCTTGTTTCACATCTGGGTTATTGAATACTGTTTGAAATTCTTTTTCTAGGTCGAGTAGTTTAAGGTTGAAGAAGATAATGATGGTAATGGGTTATATGTACAAGATTAAAAGGTGTAAATTTTGTTGTTGTCAGTGATGTTGTTTCATAGGGATTTAAGAATTTTATTTTGATTTTCTTGTTGTTTTTGATGATTTGGTATTTGTGATGGTGTGGAAACGTATGATTTTTAATAGTTCTAGGCATATGGGATGAATGTAGAAAGAAATGACACTACAACAAAGCATATAATTATACACACATATTTGGAGAGATCTACATGGTTAAAAGTGAGAATAAATTTAAAGTCGACGCTGTCCGTATGCGTGGAGTATTTGGGCGTCACAAATTGATAAACACTAATAAGCGTGACAAATTGAATTCAAAGTGACGTTTAAAAGTGTGGACAAATGATTAATTGTCCACGCTTTTTAAAGTGAAGAATTTTAAGAATTTTTTACGCACTACTAATGGTGCCATTTAGGCTTGAAGACATCAGCAAAGCAATAAAAACTCCACGCTTTTACATATCACTTTATTTTCATAATTTACAATTATAACCTTGCATTTTGACTATTTTACAATTCTTACCCTGTATTATTAAAAAAAAATTAAATACACAAATTTGGTAGCTATGTTATACAGAAATACACAAATTTTGCAACATAATAATTTTTAATTTTGCAGTATACATAGATAAATAGATATCAGTTACATGACTTTCACTTCCAACAATGCTTTACTTATTGAATTGCCACTGTTTTGAATCCGGACATTTGAAAATAATGATCTAAAGACATACAAATTTGAAGGATTCTGTAGACAACTTATTGAAAATCAACATTAACAGCAACTTCGTTAGCCCTCTGTATATTCAAAATCGAAGATAACAAAGTTTCATGATTTTGTTAAAAGTAAGAAACAATCTCGTTATTAAATAAGTTGGGTAGTGGTTTACCTCAAGGGATTCAGTATCGATGATTGGATGTCCTTTTTCATTAAGAATTCAGCAGTATATACTATAGAAAAAACCTGCAAAGAGTCATTTCGAGAGGATAAGTCACATAAAGTGGATATTTTTCTGAAGCAGCATTTAACAGTTTTTGCTATTTACCACATACATAATTCTAATAAGATATGGAAAAGACCCTCAGTCTAGGCACTCAACAACATAAATATTTTTGTCTAGTATTTTAATAATATACATTATTGGTAGTATTATTACCTCCTTAGGATCTTGAAACATTCCGACGATCCAAGCATCGATTAAATTAACTTTTCCAGTCACAACCTCCTTCAAGAGTGGAACCGCCAAAACCCCTATCGACCCGCATACAATGGAGACAAACGAATTGCAGGTTATTGTGCGAAATCTGCCTTAACCGCTCATCTTGAACTTCTTATGATGAGGTTTGTTAAAAAGCTAGAAAAATGTTAACTCCATTAAATAGCCTACTTTCACAAATTTTCTGAGTTATTAAAACAACTTATTTTATTACCAATCTAGTAATTGAAACCGTATGAGATATAAACATTTAGTAAATATGACGGGCTAAGCTTACATGTAATTAAATATTATTTTTTTCCCACATGGATTTTTCAACCTGGATAATTATTTTGACCCTTTTTTAGTTATTTGATCTAATTTAGACCCAAGTGAATATGACCCTTAGTTATATATCATCCTCCCCAAATCAACACCAAAGAATCCCAATTAAGCCCCATATTTGAGTCATTTACACACAAACAAAAGGCTAATCAACCACACAAACAAAACCACTCTCATTTTCTATCTCACCCTCTGTCTCTCCTCGACCAAACCTGCCACCGCCAGGGTCTCCACTTCCGGCGAACCAGCACCTCCACCCCGGATCAAAGTACCAGAGCCAGATCCCCCTTCGTGGTGTGTTTTTTGTTTGGATCTGGAAAACCGTCGTCTTAGAGGGGGTGTTTGGATCTCTTTTTGTGAGCCATTAGTATACTGATGGTGGAGAGATGGTGTTGGGTAAATGGTGTTGGAAAGATGGTTTGTAATTCGGGTTATGGTAATGAATATCTGTGGCCGCCGTCATGTTCGTGGTCGGATATGGACCTTGTGACAACTGGCAAATTAGGGAGCTATTTTAAAAATCCGCATTTACTTTGAAAATCTAACGATATGAAACATGTGCAATTTATTTCTATTGGAATATGTCTATTATGAATTGGTGACTTGATTCTATGAAATCTTATTGGAATTTTATTCGTATCATGGATTTTTATATGAGATATATGCTATGGATATTATTTACCTCGTCTAGTAGGCACTACGTTGACTTCGGCACTAGAAAAACCTAACGAGTTAAATCTTTTGAATAATGGTCGCGTTTAAACGATGAGTGAACGTTTTATCCTTTATATGAATCAGGAAGTGTTTTGGGAGTTAATGATGGCTTATAAAAATATATTTCGGCGACGTTTAATATTTTTGAAAGTAAATAAGCGTGTTACGGGAAAACCGGTTAATAATATTCACCTAAACTAAAAAGTTATTGTGGTTCATTTTGGAAACATGAAACTTTAGGGGCCAATGTGTAATTTTCGGGTATAATACCCTTTTCCCCTAACCCTAACCTCACATATTATACCAAAATCCACCACACCCCTTTCTTATTCCTCTTGTCACTGCCGGCTACCACCCACAACACCACCACCGCCGACCTCCAAGCAACACCACCACCACCAAACGAATCCCCATCATTTTCTTTACTAGATCTACTATAACACGCGCCCAAAACTCGTGTTTTGAGCTCGTTAATCACCAAACGCGCCACCTTTTTCCGTGTTCAGTTCGAGTTTTGTGTTCTTTCTTGTGTAACCGAAGGAAAGACGAGCCACAAGGAAGTTGTGACTCGAATTCGTATAAAAACGTGACCAAGAGGTCACGAATCTCATTTTGTTCGGTTGGGTTTTGATTCAAAACTAAAGATAAATTGGGTTTATGTAAAAAAAACGTGATAATAAATTAGTTGGTATCCGTGTTTGGGTCGATTCGTGCTCGGATCTATATGGGTTCGTGTAGGGTTTGCTAGTTTTGATGTTTTGAGTTGATTGGATTCGAATGGTTTCATTTGGTTTGAAGCCGAGACCCTTCGGTCTCGAGCTCGTGATGTTTGGTTCGTTCCGAGAAGCCTAGCCGAGACCCCATGGGTTCGGCAATGGTTTTCCTCGTCGAGTTTTCATTATCGTTGGTACTATTGTTATTGATTGGGTTATGAGGACCTTGAGGTCCGTTTGGTTTGGTTGTGGCTCGATGAGAGCTAGCCGAGACCCCAATGGGTCCTCGGGTTACTTGCGTGGCTCGTGAAACCAAGCCGAGACCCAAGTGGGTCTCTTGACTTGAGTTCGGCTTGTTTATTTAACTCGAGGCTTTTGGTTCTCGAGGTTTTAGTCGTTGGTATTGGTTGTGATGTTTTCTTGTTGCTAATATTATTGTTGTTATTGTTATTGTGGCCGAATGGAGTAATAAGGAGGCCGAGACCCTCGTGGTCTCGGCAATGGTTGATACGGCATTAGTTTGACGGAGATAGGTTAGTTGGGTACCGTAGTCGGACCCCGAGCTTGTAGTTTGTTTTGAGTGGATTGATTTGGATTTGTGACGGGGATTATCTTGAACTTTGATGATATATATTTGGACTTGTGAACTTTGAGCGACGTCGAGGTCACCTTGACTTTTTTGTCAACTGTTGATTTCGACAACCGCCTTGACATTTGGATTTGGACAATGGACCGAGAAGTGATGACTCGGACTTGTGACTCACATATTTTATAACTCGAACATATTATAAAACTCGTCATAACTTATATATCGATATAAACATTCATTTATATATATATATATATATATATATATATATATATATAAATAGAAACGTGTAAACGTGATTTTATATATATATATATATATATATATATACATGGATGTGTATATAATAAATAAGAAATCACGAGAACGAAATAATAACGTTAACGATAGATATTAGACTAATAACTTGGTGTAATATCGTCGGAAATCTTATTATATTTTTATCGTACAAATGAAACGATCAAGTTGGAAAGGGAATTGTTTTACGAAATATAACGAGTGTTTGGAAATGAAACAAGACCTTGCGAGTTATAAAATATTGAGGGCACTTGAATCCAAGTTCGACCATTTTATCCCTTGTCGATTATTGGTGCTAGTCACGGATATGTGATGTCAATACACCCAATCTATATAACTATTTAACTTGTTTATTCGACGGATTAAATGAGGCTTATTTAGTTATATCGAAGGAATGATTAACGGATATTATATCCTACGACGCCTTAGGTCGTGGTAGGAGTTTGGGAACGATAAGTTAATAAATACCTTTGCGAAGTTATCGAGTTGACGAATTCGATAGATTTCGGGAACTTATTTATAACGCTTATTAAACTCAAATAACTCACCATGTAGAACTTTATGTGATATGTGATTTAGGTTTTGAGTATAATTTTGGAAGAATATATTAGGTAAATAAATTATGGATGGTTATTAAGTCGACGGATTTGATAAACTTCGATGATTTATTTAAATGATATATTGGACTAACATTAGACTCGTAGGTTGTTACTATTGTATCTTTTGGTTGTGATTTCTTGGTTGAGTGTGTCGACCCTCCACCCGCATGGATACCAAACACCAAACTAACATGAGAATATCGAGAGAAATGAATTTTTGGAAAGTAAAAAGAAATACGTTCGGGATTGGGAATATTTAACTTTTGAGGAAATAATCCTGAAGCGAGTTTATATTGTTAGGAAGTGCCGGGTCCGTAGTTGCTGTCTTTTGAGTTGTGATACGTCTTACTACTACCGACTTCTTTGTGCTGATATCTGGACTTGAGGTGAGTCATAGCCCCACTTTTACTCTTGAACTTTGTTTTTAATACTTGGGGTGAGAAACATGCAAAACTGTTTTACATGGACTATTATCGCGTTTATTATCTTTAAACTTGCTATGCTTATGGAACTAGGATATTGCATCTACCTTAGTCACATAATGGACCATCGCGTGTGGACTAGCCTTGGTTAGATGAATGACATCAACCCTAGTCACATAGTGAACTACCGCATGTGGACTCGATAAGGTTAATTTAAATAGCCATAGTGTGATCACCTATAGGACTTAATATATGTTATTGGTTATTTGTGATATGCAGAATTGGTTGTGAGGATTGGATACCTATAGGCCCTATGAGTTTTAGGGTGCCCCTATAGGGCTTTGATGCACGGAAATTACCCGAAAAGCCTAGCCTAGCTAGCAAGCGTTTTGCGTATATGTCCACTTGATTTGATTATGAATATAAACCTATGATCTCACCAGCGAAAGCTGACTTTTAGCACGTTTTCTCAGGTAATTAAGTAATGATTCGGATGCTTGGATTGGAGGCTTGGCATGGCAACATGGTTATGGATCTATTTTTCTAAAAACTCTGATATGTATTGTGGACCTACCTTTATTTCTTTTGGGCCTTACTTTGGTGAATTTGGGATAAATGTAAACTTTAAAACCCCTTTTGGATGTGTTTTTACTCATGTTTACTTTATCTCGTTCTTTTATGACTTTTGTTGGATACCAATCCCCGTAGCACCCCGAAAGCTTGAATAGTCTTCCGCTGTACCAAATTTTGGGGGTGTTACAGACCTATCCAAAATTCCAGATTTGTTTGTATTTGGGTGCATTTCGTATGGACAGATTTCATGTTTTTGGATCTCTTTATTGGAGTTCCTTGGTTTTATTCTTAGTTTTATAGTACAGATTGTATGTACATGTACTAAAGTCATATTATGTGTCGTGAGTTGGGTTGTTTGTGGCTGGAAAAGTGAGAGTTGCAAGTGGATGTGGTGGGGATGATATTAAACAAAAGTGACAATTTTAAGGAAAATAACAATTTCATCTTTTGGCAATTTTATTTGATTTCGAAGAATTGATTAGTGAACTATATTTGCATACAGATTTGAAGGCATAGCCGGAAGAAATGTGGTTTCATTTGTTGAAGACGATGATGTGGCAAATACATTAGGCACACAATTTAGTCACATATTTTAGGCCTTCCATTCATTTTTCATATTATATTTACATGTCGTACTAAAATATAAAATAAAAGATTATACACAATACACAATACAGTCAAATAACTCAAATTATCATCACACCTTAACCCTAATTTCTCACAATTTCGGCATCTTGCCCTTCATTTTCAATAAAGCCTGGCTCGCCTAGAACATATTTGAACAATTCAAAATTTTATTAACAAAATTTGAAAACATAGTGAATGTTTGACGTAACGAGGCTAGGCTGGGGCTGGAGTTGGAGCTTATATTATAAGTGGAAAGATGAAGTTTATATTTTTGTAAAGCTGTTTGGCATATTAGTTGGAGTTGGAGCTTATTATCGTGACTGGTTTGATAGCTGGCCACATGACAAGTTGCCAAAGTAATTTATACCAGCCAAACATTATAATATTAAGCCACCACGTAAAACATTAAAATTTAACCATATACATACTTGATGACTAATTGACCATGGTTTGCATTATCGCATATAGTTCATCCATTGATTGTGGATATTAATTGAAAGCAAATTACATAGTATAGAAGCTGTATGATATTGTTTGACTGGTATTAATTACTTTGGCTACCTGTCATGTGGCTATCGAACCAGTCACGATAACCTTGGGTTTATGGCACAACAAGTTTTTGTGGGTTCATTTGAGAATTGACATTTTGTCAAGAAGACTTGTTGACCCCAAGCATACGGTAGGTGATTATAGGACTTTGATTTCATTCTAGAGATTAGATTTAAAAAAAAAAAAAAAAAAAAAAAAAAAAAAGGAAGAGAAGCTGGAAGGAAATGATTTTAATGGAGGGAGCAACCATACTTGTTCTTCTGGTTTTTACACTCCACATGCAAAAAATATATACAGCCGAAATTGACATCATCTCAGGCTCAAGCTTCTTGACAGAAAACGACACACTGGTATCTCCTGCTAGAACATTTGAACTGGGATTCTTCAATCCAGGTANAAAAAAGGAAGAGAAGCTGGAAGGAAATGATTTTAATGGAGGGAGCAACCATACTTGTTCTTCTGGTTTTTACACTCCACATGCAAAAAATATATACAGCCGAAATTGACATCATCTCAGGCTCAAGCTTCTTGACAGAAAACGACACACTGGTATCTCCTGCTAGAACATTTGAACTGGGATTCTTCAATCCAGGTAGCTCGGATAACACTTACGTTGGTATTTGGTATAAGCAAATATCTGTTAAAACAGTGGTTTGGGTTGCCAACAGAGACTATCCCCTCACCAATGAACCATCAAGCATGTCGTTAAGGATTGACAGTGTGGGAAATCTTGTTCTCAAGAGCTATATAGATCATGTAGTGTGGTCATCCAACTCACCGTCATCAGGAAATGCAACTGCACAGCTTTATGACTCTGGAAATCTAGTCATCACGGATGGAAACAGCATGAAGATTCTGTGGGAGAGTTTTGACTATCCAACGGATACTAATCTACCTGGCATGAAGCTTGGAAAAGATTACTTAACAGGCGCCGAATGGCATTTAACGTCATGGAAGAGTATTCATGATCCATCTATAGGGGAATTCACCTGGAGCCTTGAAACACGTGGTTATCCTCACTTCGTACTAAGAGATGGTTTGGAGGTAAAGTTTCGGCACGGACCATGGAATGGTGAACGGTTTAGTGGGTCATCCTGGCCTTCCATCAACACGTACTTTACATACAATATGGTTATCAATGAAAAAGAGGTGGTTGTTTCTTATAATCTGGTAAACAATTCTGTCATATCGAAGTCCACCTTGACTTCTTCGGGGAATCTAGAGTTTTCAGTGTGGCAAGAAAATAAGAAAATATGGGAGGTTATTGTGACCATACCAAAAGATATTTGTGACAGGTACAAAATCTGCGGCTCTTATGGAAGCTGCAACATAGAAGACGCGCAGAAATGTTCGTGCTTAGATGAGGCAAAATTTGAGCCGATAAACAAAAGGGGTTGGGAAACAGGAGATTGGACAGGTGGTTGTGTCAGGAGAATACCATTGGATTGCAAAAATGGAACAGATGGGTTTATCAAGTATTCTAATGTAAAATTGCCAGATACACAGACTTCGTGGTTTAACAATACAATGTCTTTAACGAAATGTAAAGCAATGTGCCTACAGAACTGCACTTGTATGGCATATGCAAATACTGATCTCAGAGGCAAAGGAAGTGGTTGCTTGCTTTGGTTCAATGACCTAATAGATATGAGGGCATCGATGGGTGATCAGGATATATTTGTGAGAATGGCTTCCTCTGAATTAGGTAACCACCTGAATAAGTTATGCTTTGTTCATGTTTGTTTCAAATAATGAAGAAAAAAAATACATCTACTATCATGTAGTCTTTCTGGTTACTTTCATGGTTGTTATGAGTCCGTAAGTTAATTAACGATGTTGTTTTTGACTTTCCGTGTTAAGATCATGCACTTGCTCAAACAAACATCAAAATCATCTTGATTGGAGTTTTTTTGGCGTTTTTTGTGATAAGTTTGAGCACATGGTTGTGGTATGCTTGGAGAAAAAGACATCTTTCACCACAAACTGAGGAAGGTAAGATATTTGTAGAGTTTTGTGATCAGAATCGATTTAAAAAAAAAAATTAAACCTAAAGTAAAAAGTATGTTAAATGGTTCAGAATAGTCTGTATTCTGTGAGCAGGTTCAACCAGTTTGACGGGTTTTGTATTATTAACGCACAGGGGGGTCACTAAATGTAGGTGAAAGCGGGAGAGAAGCCATGGAGCTACCATTGTTTAGCATCTCTAGAGTAGCTAAAGCTACTGCTAATTTTTCACTCGATAATAAACTTGGAGAGGGCGGATTTGGACTGGTCTATAAGGTAAATAAAGAATCTTATTTCTTTGAATTGAGTTTGCTGAGTATAAGGTCACATTATGATTCGTCCATTTGACTATAATTGTTAGAGTAATCTTCGAATTTTGTATAGTTTTCACACAAAAATTGATAATCTTCAGGGTATGCTAGAAGATGGGCAAGAAATTGCAGTTAAACGTCTCTCAAAGACTTCCAGTCAAGGAATTAATGAGTTCGTGAATGAAGTTATATGCATTTCAAAACTTCAGCACAGGAATCTCGTCAAGCTCCTCGGATGTAGCATCAAGGGGGACGAGAAGTTGCTGATATATGAATACATGCCAAACAGAAGCTTAGACGAGTTTATATTTGGTCAGTATCATATAATTACCATTAAATCAACAATAGTAACTTACTACGGTAAGATACTTTGAACAACTAAACCTACATGATGTGCAGATAAAAGGCAAAGTACAATCCTTGATTGGACAAAGAGACTCAACATCATCAAAGGAATTGCGCGAGGACTTCTTTATCTTCATCAAGATTCACGATTAAGAATCATTCACAGAGATCTTAAAGCTAGCAATATTCTACTAGATGTGGATATGAACCCAAAAATATCAGACTTTGGGATAGCTAGAAGCTTCGGAAGAAATGAAACTGAAGCTAACACCGAGAGAGTTGTTGGTACCTAGTAAGATACAACATTCTGGTTTATCTTCATTCGCTTTTTGTTAAGTTCGTTATTTAAGACTTGTAAACATTATTCTATGTATAGCGGTTACATGTCACCAGAGTATATGCTGGATGGTCTTTTCTCAATAAAGTCAGATGTTTTCAGCTTTGGTGTATTAGTGCTGGAGATTGTGAGTGGGAAGAGAAACAGGGGATTTGTTCATTCTGAGCATAAAAATAATCTTATTGGACATGTAAGTTGCTTGATTTTCAAATTTATCCGGCATATCTCTACTGCCTAATAATTAAATCCGCATTTATATTTAGGCATGGAGGATGCATACTGAAGGAAAGTCAATGGAACTCCTGGATTCAAGTTTTTCTGAGGCAAGCAATCCATCAGAAGTTTTAAGATCGATAGAAGTTGGCTTATTATGTGTACAACAAAGTCCAGAAGACAGGCCAAACATGTCGTCGGTGGTTCTCATGTTAAGCAATGAAGGCGCATTGCCAAAACCTAAACAGCCAGCATTTTTCACAGATAGGAACTTACCTGGTACTGGTTTCTCTTCAACCTCTTATCCAACAAGTTCAAGCAATGACTTAACATTATCAGAGATAGTTGCCCGATAGAAAGCACTTATGATACTTCCATTATAGCGTCTTTGCATTCCTTTTCTTCGTAACTTCATGTACAAGCTTATATATGTATCTGTTCCAAACTTTTACATACCACGTAAGATTAAATTTCCATATAATCTTTTTCAAAAGCCAAGAAAAAATAAGTTAAAAGGGATAATGTGACATTTATTCACTAGATAATCAATTTCACCTACCAATCTCTGTTGTCTCCCTGAGAAAAAAGGAGACTTAGTTGCTAGCATTCAAACATGTTAAGCACTTGAAAACTTAAAGAGGATAATAAACATGGACTCCTAAATTAGTAATTGAATGGAATTGACAAAAATAAGAAAACTACTGCTAAAATGGCAGGGAAAAGATTCACAGTTGAATGTAAGTTTGTCCCAGATTAAATGTCAACCTTTTTCTTTTGATTTATCCTGAAATAAGTGTCTACTTCTAAATTTCGAACAATCAAAAGGTTTTTCAAAAAAAATATATATATATAATAGAAGATAGTTGTTAGTCCATGACTACAACAATACCCAATCCCGCCGGAGCTAGGTAACTTGTCAACAAAAACCATGTATAGCGTTAAATGTTGAGTACATGGAATAAGGTCATATCGAAATAATGATTTAAGAAAAAACAAAACCTTGACTTGCAAATTATAGCATAAACATGTTGTTTACAAACTTAAACTACCATCTTCTTATGGCATATAGTTCAGACTATAATTCTGTGAAGCAAGTGAAACCGCAATACACGCCTAGTTCTGGACTCATCTGGCTCGGTTGTTTAGCTTGATTTTTTTGGTTGATTATGCTCGGGTAACTTGAGGACACCTTCTTTCAGTAAAGGCTGCAATTCTTTCTTTGCTAACTTAAGCACCTTAGGATTGGTGGTTTTCAAGTATGAACATACTACCTTGGCACTGTAAAACAATTTTGCAGTTACAGTCAGTTTACATATTAGTGTGTGGCTCTCCTTAGAGGTGAAGACATGGTAGGTTTGGGTAACGGGTCAACAATTAGTGTGTGGGTCAGATTGAAATGAAAGTAAACATATTTGTGCAAATAACAAACTTAAAACATGATTACTTTTTAATTGACCACAAATCTTTTTGACCTTTTTTTTCAATTATAACCGATGGAATCGGCCATTACGATACATCAGAAAGAGTAAGAGTTTTATACTATGATCTCCCTATCTAGATCCTTTCAATGTGTGCTTTACCAACCAAGGTGTACTCAGATTGGGTTGCTCATATGATACTCAAGATTTCACACTAGCTGCATCGGTTAAACTGCCATGTACCTAGTTCATCAATCTTAAAAGACCCATCCCTCATGTACATCATAACATTTGAAGTTGACGGACTCGGATTTTCTTAAACAACACTGAGCAATTCGTGTCTCCTACCTCTCCATTCTAGAAAGAGTAAATTAAGTTAAAGACTGTGCCAAAAACCAAACCAAAACAGCACATGGCCCTAATGACTATCAGTGTACACTCAGCCTTTAAAAAGGCCAATATAATGAACCCCAGACTGATTCAGGTACACATATTTGGGCACGTCATAACAACACCCCAGGTATGAAAATCGAAGGACATTCTCGTATTAACATTTCTATCTATACATTGCCTCTAGACCCAATAACAGATCTCCCCAGAGAATTCCTAGAAGGTGGATAATATCACAAACCCAGCTAATGGATGAGGGCAAAGTCCATACACACACCGCGAATATCCTGAGTGCCTTACAGAATATAGCACGTGGCCTAACACCCACCAGTATGCCTGATGGAACATTCACGAGGCGACACTAATCCGAGCCTACAGGTGAGATACACAAACCGACGACTGAATATGCGATCACCGATCACCTTACCTGTCCAAAGGGAAGTGCGCATTCGGAATTCCTCAGGGACTTAAGACCACTCAAGCGACAGGTGGATCAAAACCTCAATCCACTGGATATTAGGTCAGCGGCCCGTGACTCAACCACCAAAGAAATCTATCTTTATGTATAGAGGAAGACTGGTTATTATCCATATTATTGTTGCAGAATCGACTCATGCAATACCTTTTCAATAGCAATTCAAGGATTACTCATTGATGATGAAAATACACAAAGTGACATGAGTGATCAAGGACAAACTTTTTGTATAGATAATGATCTAATTAGTACGACTAAGGCTAGATCAACATACATTATTGAATACACACAACCTACCTCCTCAAGTACTCCATACCCCACATTTTCAGGACGTGAATCAACAAGACATGCAAAAGCTAACACACTGAAACAGATAGGATGAGAAAAGATTGAACTAACTAACACGTTAGCCTCGTCACACTTTGTCACGCGAAATGGTTGAAGGGCTCTCTTGAAGAAAGGAGAGACAATACAAACTATATGCCATATCTGACTCCGTGAGAAGACAACTTGATGACCAGTCTTCGACTTAACACTAACGAGAACACAACCGTCGCACTACTCTATGCAACTCTCAATATGAATCTTCGTAAGAATTCTCATTGATATATATAAAATCATGAAAGGATAACCTAACCTCATACATTATGACCACTGCACCATCGACGAACATTATTTCGTGTGTTTCTTCTCACATGCCACAATGTAGAATCCTTCAACCAACTCACACCCACAATTTAGTCGACCACATCTTGAGATCGCCTATTGGTCAGAAGCAGAGGATCAGAATGCTTCACCTAGAATAAGACCACTTTGACAGTGCTCGGATAACAAGTTTATTTCCTGTACATTCAAGAGCTAATCGCGCAGTTGATCATCACTGAATTAGGAACGGCGTGCTGCAATCTTGCACCTTTTTCAGTCAACCCTTAACGCTCTCAAGTCTCCAGATACAGTCCAATCCTTCACCAGCCTGACTAATAGGATTGTGCTAAAACTGGCTTCAATCACCTATGCAACACGTGGCCTGGTCACTCATATGACATCCATATACGACGGCAATAAACAACGAAAAGTCTCGATTAGGCTCTTCCTTTTAGGAACAAAAAATGTGCGTATCACGTGCCATTCCCAAAAACATAGAAACAAGGTACTATACTTCAGTAGAACGCCTAATCCATCAAATCCGAAAGACGTACGAACTCCTCATACAAAACCCATTTCAACAGGAGTTCCCTCAAGGCCTTCATACTAGCTATGCAGCCGAGACACCTGCAAAAACTCATCGCTCCCTATGAAGCTTCCGTCCACAACAAGTATGAGGGTGGAGATTAATGTGCGACAGCATGCAGCTTCCCAACTAGTACAACTCGAGAACCAAAATCGCATGCAACTACGAAGTTCCTTTAAGTAGTCATACAGTCCACAATATGCAAAAACACTCATGTACATCATTTAGTCACTCAGGTTTGCCATCTTGATTGAAATACGTTCATCCTTTCTGAACTCATAACACAGCTTTAATATATCCAAACTTACACCTGAAGATTAACATCCTTCCATATAACACTGAGGGGGATGCAAACGCCATAAAAAAATACAGAATTAAAAGCATCTCAATCTTCATCCTACCAACCTCCTCATCATCAACACATGCAAGAAATCTATGTAATAGATAGGCACATGACAACAACAGTAAAACGCAACAACTAGTCAAGTGCTTTGTCCTCTTTCCAATGAGAATGTAAAGAACTAATCAGCAGCCTGAACCCTAAACATTTACCACTTTAAAAACTAAAGATGAATATGGAATTAAATATACCCTATAATGGACTCCTACACAAATATCGTGAAGAATTACATACTTTCACAAGAAGCTGATATATACAACTCAATCTTGGCAAGAAGAAGGAAAGGAAAGCGGACTAGGCAGAACTGATATAAAGAGTAAGAGATCAGTAAGCATTAACTCTCTCTATTGGTAAAGAAATCGATAGTCAAACTGAAGTAAGCGTATAAATTGACTATCCTGACTGAATCCTATAAAGAAATGGCTAAGAAAAAAAGGGATGAAAAAGTCACACAACACAGAGAAAGCATAAGTCTATTATTACCTTGAAGCAAAAGAAGGAGGAGCTTAAAATGAAACGAGCTAGCAGAAAGAACAGACAAAAAGAAATTGATTATGAATCCATATGGAAACATCAATCGGAATTATGCACACTAAGATCTAAAGTCACAGAAACCATCACTGTTCGAAAACAGATTGGTATTAAAACTCCATGATGAAAGATCCATAAATTGAATCACTCAAGTACTTATATCCCATCATATCAGGAGAAGGCCAGGACAAAAGAAACAATTCAAGCGAAAACTGATCCAGGACTCCAATATAATAAACAGGATTTCACACCACGTAACTACACTCTAGATAGACTATCGGAGAACTCAATACGAGCTCAGATCAGATCTAACCGCTCAATCTATCACAAACAAAGACACACCTAGTACTTGAGCTCACCAAAACTCGATGGTGAGTCCCTTTGAAAACTCTGAAATATCATAATCTATTAGTTCCCTGAAACATAAGAACTTATAGAGGATTTCCAGTCACTCTACAATCCACCATTCTAGTACAAGCCCATTCAGTCGCCTCGAATAAACACTTAGGCCCATCAATAAGTCCAACCTACCAGCCGAAAAGGAAGGAGAGTGGACAACCGAGAAACCATACGAAATCATGCGATTCCACTTGCGCATGGATATCGAGTTATATAAGAAGAACTTCCTGAATGGACGCCAATCTGACAATTAGAATGAAAAATGAATGTCCTGTTGACAACCTGAAAACGGGCAACCAAGTTACTTCACTTGATTTCAGAGAATTAAGCAGATACTCAATCCCATCCAAGATGGTCGAGGCAAACCATTGATAATGCTGGGGGTAAAGGCTATGCTCATTGTTACTTCATTGATTGGCTTCTCTATCTAAGATCTGCTGTAGAATGCAAGGTTTGCAAAGACCTGAATGTAACACACAACCAGATTTAAAAGGACCATGAATCTCCTGAAAAGGAACTCACCCGAATCATAAGAGATGACAAAATAAGCTATGAAACTCTTGGCTAGCAGCTCCGACACTACTAAATCTGCACACAACACCCATATACAAAGTATATAGAATTATCATTTTGTCAATTATAACGATAGATAAAAATAGAAATATAAAGAAAGATAAGGATGAATCTTTGTTCTAATTTTCCTAGCCCATGTCTCATACATCTATTACTCCTTATTGAATACGTCCAGTGTGAGAAGAAGACACTTTTCTCACTCACACTGATCCATAGAACACTTAGGCTATTGTATATCCAAATAGGGGAGACTGTTGGTCCACTGAAAGTACCCAAGCTTCTTAACTAGGATTTTGAACATAAAATACCTAATGTTGATTCCATTAAACAATAATCAAGCACTGAGTGAACAGCATTCAGTGAGTCATCTTCAGGATTTAGACAAGCCTAACGAAGAACGGTTTTCCAATTCAGTAGGCGGGACTCTCAAGTGATATGGATTCTAAGCCATAAGAAAAGATGATGGATTCAGTGAGTGATGACATAGCTTCGATGAATCCCCAAGTCTCCTCAAACCACTATGAAGACTGAAGAAACTACCTGAAGGACTGAAAACAGCTGGGATTGGAGAGGAAAGTTTGTAACTGTCCCAATAGAAGTGCCTTTTCGTTTTATAAGTCAAACTTTCCTTATTTGGCTACAATCCAAACCTAACCCTAAAAGGTTTATCTGTCTTCTAACCCAATATGGGTTGCCTCAACAGTGAACAAGATCTTCTAAAAGATTTTATCTTAAAGTCTTTAATCCATGGACAATAGTATGTATTATACTTGTGTATAAAATAGGATCATAAAGAGGAGAAAAGGTTAAGTTGTACAATTAATGCTTTAGACATCACAAAACCCTTTTTCTCCTCCAAAAGGAACATACTGTACTCGAGATAGCTCCATTGTTAAACCTTAGTTGTCACTTAAGCTTAGCTTAAGTTTAGTGAGGAGAAGCACACCATACCTGTCATTTCAATCCCAAGGTTTATTCCGCAATAACACTTGGTATAATTCTTGATTTCATTTTTTTCTAATAAGAATATAAACGTTTGAAAATTACCGTTGTGTTTGATTTACGTTTTTATTCTTATATCTTGTTTTATCAAAGAACCTCACTACATCATTATGCCATAATGCACGGTTAGATTACTTCATAGTTAACTTAACTGGGTAAAAGGGACCACAAACCCCTAAATCAGAAAGAAAGAAGAGGAACATCTTCAAGAAAACTTCCATTCAAGCAGGACAATAAGAAAATTAATACTCGAATCACCTTCCTTTGCATCTACTTTATGGGAGAAAGTTTTCAAAGGAAGTGTAAGACATGGCCCAAGGTCACAGGTAACTTTAACATATTGATTTTTCTATAGCCTTTATATTTTTTTCT
>LBNU01035324.1:6782-18797 GCA_014162995.1 Artemisia annua
GGTCACGGCTTTGCAATTGGAAGTGATTCACCATGTTTTTTACGTGTAGCACTCAAGAGATTCCAAAGTTATATAGTGCAGATCATTTCTTTGACGATACTGTTGTTTGTACTGTTGTATATGATTGTGAAGAGGAATGTGAAATTGAAGAAGAGAGTCGAT
This sequence comes from Artemisia annua, assembly GCA_014162995.1. NCBI lineage: Eukaryota > Viridiplantae > Streptophyta > Magnoliopsida > Asterales > Asteraceae > Artemisia > Artemisia annua. The sequence continues at coordinate 6,945 of LBNU01035324.1, forward strand.
CAAAAATGGAAAATGTGACATACAATAAACCTTTTGATTACTCTAAAATGCCTCCAATTACTGAAATTTTCACACCACAAAAAGAGAAATCTGAACAACCATGGTACATTATCAAACCTCAAGAAGTTACTTCTCATGTAGCTCTTGCTAAACCAGTGGTGCAAATAAACGGTCCTTTAACAAATGATAACAAACTTCAAACTCTTCCTACACGTTGTCGTATACTTAAGTATTTCGACACGTTCATGGATAACATTGAACAATTAGATGAAGCCATTGAACGCAACTCTCAAATAACGGTTTTTACTATTACTACTCCTCATGAGAGAGAAAAACGAGAAGTGTTTCAAAAATAGTTTTTACCAATTGCACGACATTTGCGTCATTGTGCTCGCCACTGGGAACAGGAACTTCAAAAAGAAGTCTCATCTATGATGAATGTGTTTCAAGAAACTGAACAAGCGATTTTAAATCAAAAACATCAAAATCAATTTTTACAAAAAGAAGCTGATCGAATCTTGGAACATGTTCTTAGTGCTGATATAATTTCTGTGATTATGAATTCTCTTTATGAATCTGGTACTTCTATGCTTATTGATGATCACTGTGATGATGTTGAGTTGTTATCTAAACAAATTGAGACATTAAAAGATGAAAACGTTAATCTCCGAAAACACAACGATGATGTGCAAAACAAACTTTCAAATGAGATTTCTCAACTCAACACAAAGCTTGAATGGTGTCAAAACCAAAGTCTTGATTTCGAAATGGAATTAGAAATTCTTAAAACTTCCACAACTTTTCAAAATGAAAACGAGGAACTTAAAAGTAAAATCTCGAAATATGAAAAGGAAATTGCAGAATTGCAAGAAGTTACAGATTTTTGGCAAAAGAGTCGTGATGAATATTTTTATTCTAACTGAAAATTCGACAGTGAAATTCAAGATAAAATGCACATTATCATTGAGTAAAAAGAGAAAATACGTAAGCTTGAAAAAGGAAAATCTGTCAACACTAATGTAATTGCTCCAGGAATGTACTCATTAGACATAACAAATATAGCACAACACACTAAGAAGTCTAATTTGGATCCTTCCACTTCTACAGGAATAGTTGCCACTCATAGCGTTAGCAGATCCAAGCATAAACGAATGAAATGGAAGAATAGGATTTTGCAACGTAGAAGAGAGACACTAGAAGCCTCTGAAGTAGAAGAACACCCTAGGACTTTGAATAAGACTCATCCTGCACTAGATTTAGATACTGATTTGGCAAATTGTAATTCTAATCTATGTGTAACGAATGATGAACCTTTGAATGTTTTAAAAGTTGATGCTTCATGTGTGTTTTGTCGTAAGAGTATGTTATCTGGTGATCATTCTAAATGTGTTGCAAATTCTCTTTTATCTCGTCTTAAGAAACGTACATTAGGCAGAAAATCTAGGCCCACTAATGCTTCTAAATCTGTGCTAGGACTTATGCCCTGTGTAGTTTCTAAGAATGATATAGTCAACCCAGTAGTTGCGAACAATACCTCTAGGATCATGCCAACTGTCACTGAATTTGATATAAAGAAGGCTAAATCTAGTTGGAATTGGCAACGTTGGTTACAAAGGACACATAACTTTAAATGGATTCCTAAAATTGTTAACATGTGTGCTTCTAACCCAACGGAACCCACAACTTCTTCGGGTTCCACCCTTACCATTGTACCATCGTCGTCTCTTTCATGTGATGCAGGTGGTGCAAATTGTTCTCTGGATTGTTGATAGCGGATGCTCCCGACACATGACAGGCAATCTCAAACTGTTAAAAAACTTTGTCTCAAAGTTCATTGGTACTGTCAGATTCGGGAATGATCATTTCGCTGCAATTATGGGCTATGGGGACTATGTCAGTGGGAATATCGAAATTAGTCGTGTTTATTATGTTGAAGGCCTTGGTCACAATCTATTTTCAGTTGGTCAATTTTGTGATGGTGATCTGGAAGTTGCATTCAGGGAGAAAACATGCTTTGTTCGTGATCTACAAGGAAATGATCTCATGTCCGGCACACGTGGAAACAGTCTTTATACAATTTCAATGTCCGACATGACCGCTTCCTCTCCCATTTGTCTACTTTCAAAGGCTGAATCGACAAAATCCTGGTTATGGCACCAACGCATGTCACATCTCAACTTCCGAACTATGACTGATCTTGCTCGCCATAAACTAGTTGACGGTCTTCCAAGGTTCCGATATGCAAAAGATCACCTATGTCCCGCTTGTGAACAAGGAAAGAGCAAACGTGCACACCTCACCACCAAACCAGAACCGAGCACTGATCATGTTCTTCAACTTCTTCATATGGATTTATGTGGACCAATGCGAGTACAAACGATTAATGGGAAACGATACATACTTGTGATAGTCGATGACTTCTCCAAATGGACTTGGGTCTACTTTCTTCGAAGCAAAGATCAAGCTCCATCAATGATAATCACCTTTCTCACGAAAATTCAGGTTCAACTTCGCAACACAGTAAGAATTGTAAGAACAGATAATGGAACTGAATTCAAGAATCAAACTCTTCGTGCATACTTTGAGAAAGTTGGAATTGAACATCAAACATCAATTGCACGGACTCCCGAACAAAATGGAGTGGTCGAAAGACGCAACAGGACGTTAGTGGAAGCCGCACGAACGATGCTCATTAATGCTCAATTACCAGATTATCTTTGGGCAGAAGCCGTCTCTACCGCATGTTACACCCAAAATCGTTGTATGATCAATAAACGTCACAAAGTCACACCGTATGAAATTGTTCACAAACGAAAGCCCAACATACAACACTTTCATGTATTTGGATCTCTTTGTTATCCGAATAATGATCGTGATGATCTTGGAAAGCTTACGGCAAAGGCTGACATCGGTATCTTTATTGGATATTGTGAAAACTCCAAAGGTTTTAGAATCTACAACCGTCGTACTAGAGAGATTTAGGAGACTATCCATGCTAATTTCGATGAGCTCACAGAAATGGCTTCTGAGCAAAACAGCTTAGGACCCGCAACCAACCGTATAAACTTTCCAGATTCTTCAGCTGAACCGTTGTCACTAACTTGTCGAGAATTAGAAACATTATTTTCTCCTTTGTTCGATGATTGATTTGAGACACGTGCACCCGGTGTATCCACTAGTTCCGCTGCTCAACCTGATAATATCCAAGTACCTGATACAACGGTTACTACAACTACAATAGTAACACCCGATGCACCCCCGACTGAATCACCAACAATAGATGAACAAACCGCTTCCAACAATGACAACCCAACTGAAGATCTGAACCAACAACAAGTACCCGAACCTGCAAATTATGATCCAAATGCGTTCTTCAATCTGTTTGCTCCGAATCCGAACCTTTCTGATATTGCTGAGTCGTCAACACGCAACTTGGAACCAACTAATATGCAGCAGTTTCATAACCCTCACCCTTCAACACATCATTGGACTCGTGACCATCCAATTGTCAACATTATTGGTCATCCAACAGCTCCAGTTATGACTAGACAGAAACTTCACTCCGATGTCGAACATTGCATTTATGCTCTCACAGTTAGTCATGAAGAATCGGAAAATATTAAAGAAGCTCTCACTTACGACAACTGGATTGAATCAATGCAAGAGGAATTCAACCAATTCAAACGTCTTGAAGTTTGGGAATTAGTTGAACGATCGGATGGATTCTATGTCATTGGGCTAAAATGGATTTGGAAAAACAAGTTGGACGCAGAAGGCAATGTTATTCGCAACAAATCACGTTTGGTAGCTAAAGGATATACTCAAGAGGAAGGAATTGACTTTGAGGAATCTTTTGCACCAGTGGCTAGACTCGAAGCTGTTCGAATATTTTTAGCATACGCTGCTCACAAAAACATGGTCGTTTATCAAATGGATGTGAAAACTGCATTTCTGAACGGTCAACTACGTGAGGAGGTATACGTTAGTCAGCCAGAGGGATTTGTCGACCCAGAGCACCCAAATCATGTCTACCGACTTAAGAAGGCTCTCTATGGTCTCAAACAAGCCCCCAGGGCGTGGTATGATAAACTTACTGCTTTCTTGCTTGCTAATTCTTTTACTAAAGGTTTACTAGATCCAACTTTGTTTATTCAAAAACACGGGGAAGATATTTTAATTGTGCAAATATATGTCGATGACATTATTTTTGGCTCTACAAACAAAAAGTACTCAAACGCTTTTGCCAGATTAATGAAACAAAATTTTGAAATGTCAATGATGGGTGAACTTACGTTCTTTTTGGGACTACAAGTTCATCAGTCTCCCCGTGGAATTTTCCTAAATCAGTCCAAATACGCTCTTGAGATAATTAAGAAACATGGAATGACCAGTTGTGATACTTACAATACTCCTATGGCTAACACAACTAAGTTAGATGCGGATCCAAATGGGAAACCAGTTGACCCCACAAAGTACCGAAGTATTATTGGGTCACTGATGTATCTCACCGCTAGTAGACCGGATATTGTATTTGCTGTATTTATGTGCTCTCGCTATCAGTCCAGTCCAACTGAACGTCACCTCAATGAGGCTAAGAGAATCCTTCGATACGTAAAGGGAACCATTAATTTGGGGATCTGGTATCCGAAGGATTCCGGTTTTGAACTAATAGCTTTTTCAGACGCTGATCATGCAGGGTGTATGGATACACGCAAAAGTACTTCTGGTGGTTTGCAGTTTCTAGGAGATAAACTCGTGTCTTGGCAATCAAAGAAGCAGGATTGCACATCACTATCGTCAACAGAAGCTGAATATGTTGCCATGTCTGCCTGCTGTGCACAAGTCATTTGGATGCGTACACAACTAATGGACTACGGTTACTTATTCAACAAGATTCCGATGTACTGTGACTCGAAAAGTGCGATAGCGATTTCGTGCAACACGGTTCTGCATTCAAAGTCTAAGCACATTGATCTCCGTTATCACTTCATCAAGGAGCATGTTGAAAAGGGTACAATTGAGTTATATTTTGTGGGTACAGAATACCAACTGGCAGACTTGTTCACAAAACCACTACCCCCGGGAAGGTTTACTGAACTAGTTCACCGGATTGGTATGCGGTGTTTGACTCCGGATGATCTCAAATCTTTTCTTGAAAATAATTAACCGAGTCAAATACCAAAACTATCTTTGTAAATATTTATCAAAAACAAAATACAAAATCAAAAAATCTTCATAAAATTCCAAAAAAAATGTTTTATTTTACTTACCTTTATTTTATTTTATTTTGTCTTGTTTTTCATATGCATGTACACAATCTTCTTCAACACTTTGGTTTATCAAAAACTTCAAAATTTTCACACCAAGTGTTGAGGGGGAGAAAATGTTCTTCAAAATTTCAAAATCTTGTGCAAACATGTGTACTTGCATATTTCTTTATTGTTATGATGTTATTTTGCAATGGTGGATCGTCAAAGGTTATCTCGTATCATTTCTTTCTTCACTTTTACTTCTTTGTTTGCCTAATATGCATTTACCATTAACTGTCGTTACCTTTACCGTTAAATTATTTCATTAGGACATGTTATATGGTTTTGCATGAAGTTTAGGGACTAAACTTGCCAAGTTGTTATAAAGTTTTCAAAAACTAAACAAAACAAACACCCCGTCGTTTTTTTCCTTCACAAAATCCAAAAACCAAAAACAAACACACCTTTAATATCAAACGGCTATAATTCAAACTCTCAATCCGTGTTCTTGATCATTAAACCGTAAGTAAATTCATGTTCTTTAGCTCATTCTAACGAATGGTTTTTAACGAATCGTGTTTTAGATGGCTAGATTTCGTGTAATTTGGATTCGTAGAACTAGGGTTCTCGAAAATTATGGTTCTTGCGTGATAAGTTGTTCTAGGTTAAGTAATCATAGGGCTTTTAGTGTTAAACGCCACATAATCATGTCCCTAACTCGCAATCATAACAGTTATCACATTAGAATCATTTTCGATAATTAGGGTTTATGTCGAATTGGGTCTTTGTGATTTTGTGATGTTTTTGAGTATATTGTTGGTGGGATTTGTTTGTTTATGTTATAGAATCATGCATGTGATTGTTAATTGTTCCAATACAACAGATTGCATGTTCTAGAAATTTAGGGTTTATGTTCGAATTGGGGCTTTTCGTTTTGATGTTTATGAGTCTAATTAAACTGTTTGAATGTGTTCTAGTAAGTGTTAATTGATGTAATTGAGTGGTTTCACAACATGATTTCTCGTTAATCAAGTTCTAGATAATTTTAGGTATCGTTATTTATCGAGATCCCTTATATGTTGCCTTGTTGTGTTTCTAACTGTTTTTATCACTTAATACACAGGTTTCGTTCAAGGATTCAAAAGATTTCTCTAAATAACGTACGACTTCAATGATTTTGAAAAATTCTTGTATAAGAATTTTTTCGAGAAAAATTTTCGAGAAACATTTTCGAAATCTTTTCTCAAAAGATTTATCGAGATCTTTTGTAAAGTTTTCGAAATCTTTTCATAACAGTAGTTATCGAGAAAATTGAGAAAACTTTCGAAATCTCTCTATTAAATTTTTCGAGAAATATTTTTCGAAATCTTTAAAATTATCGAGATCTTTTTCAACCAAAAGTTTCGAGATCTTTTCTAACCAAAAGTTTCGAGATCTTTTAATGTCAAATGTTTCGAGATCTTTTTCCAGGCCATGTTTTTCGAGAAACTAAGCTAAAGAGTTTTCGAGAACTTTTGATCATCAAATATTTCGAGATCTTTCTTAGGAAAATTATCGAGATCTTTCTTGGACTAAAGTTTTCGAGATATTCATTAGTGATAGTTTTAGAGAACATCGTTTGTAATAATTTCGAGATCATGTGTAACTTATTCTTGAGTATTCAAGTGATTGTAACTTTTCGAAAACTTGTATATTGAATGAATCCTCATGAATATGTGTAGTGTGAGAATGTTAGTTAACTTGTGAGTATATTGTGTTATTAAACATGTCACCAAATAAATTATGTGCATTAAATGATATATCATCTAAGTTACATGTTAATAATAATACCATCATTAGTCACATATTAATTAACTGGACCATGATTGCAACATATATATCTTTGAATATCAAACTTGAACTCGGACTAATAACTAACGTATCTGGATGTTTGATTTCATGACATGACACTTTCAGAACACAAATGGCTCAACACTCTGAATCAGTTCCACAACAACAGAACCTCCCACTACTTGCACTTGGTGAAGTCCTCCCTGCTGACTACAATGTAGGCATAGATCAGAACAATCTTCGCATCGACTTCAACAAACTTAGTATACCTGATGACACATGCAAGATTGTCAAGAACATTCTTCTGGCTCATCCATGCAAGCCTTTGCTCACCAAATCCACATCTGTACCAATCTTCTACATCCATCAGTTCTGGCACACTGCTAAGGCAAATTTGGACGACAAATCCTTTACCGTCATGCTGGACCGTCAACAATACACCATTGATTATGACACTCTTCGTGAAGCTCTCATGTTACCAACTTACAACGAATATCATCCGATGCTGACTGAACTGGAAATCCTTGACTACTTCATTGATCTTGGATACGATATTCCTGACAATGAATCACTCACACTTCTCTCCAAATTCAATGTCAAATATCTGCCGCAACCATGGAGAACATAGCCTGTGCTTTATCTGGCTCGTTCGACTGGCTTAACCCTGAATTGAATATCGATACTGAAACGAAGAAACCTTACTTCACAGACTGGACAAAACCACTACCTCTACTTGGGTTTCCTGAAAAACCTAAGATCCCCTACCGACGCTTCTTCAACAATGACTACCAACACCTTCAGCATGCACACGAGACCTCCAAGGAACGATATGCATCCTCACTCACACTTTCAATTCCATCCGCCCGATATGAATTACCAGACATTGAAGAGCACGCACCAATCTACTGCAAATCAATTGTCCAATACAACAGGGACGCTCTTCTCGGTATTCAACACTGGCCGGAAAAACGAAAGCTTGGCTACACTCACCGACTACATCTCAAGTCCAGTGAGAATGTGAAGCAACCGCTTCGTGTCGTTGCCATACTGGAGATCGTGGAAGAGAAGAAATTCAACTACGCCTTCATGAAAGAAATAATCGTCAAGAGAATAGACGAGAAGAAGTACAAGTTTTGTGAAGCAGACTTCCCAGATTTGAACCTGAACGACATTGAAGATATGTATCTACTAAAAGTTCAAGGAAAGCTGCTCAACTTTGAACAAGACACACAGTACAACTTCATCGCATCTCTCCTACTTCACATCAGACGATTAATTGTTCAAGAAAGAGTGGAAGATCTTCAGCTGGGAGTGGAAAGTTATCAGAACACCATCAACCTTACTGAACCACAACTCTTGATTCCTGAAATCACCGGGATGTCACAATACTCTCTCGTACAACAACCGGCATTTGGAGTCATCTACCTCAACAGCAAGAATTTGCTTCGTTTCATGAGGTTCGATGAGATCCCGAAGTTTTGTGATGTCACACTTCAACGAGTTCGTAATGGGTTAGCAGAAAGGTTGTAGGATGAAAAGAAGAGGCTGAAAGAGGCAACTAGGTGGAAAGCTAATGGACGCAGAATGATCAGAAACTTTGTCCATACGATTGAAGAAAGGCTATATCGACGACAACAGATCAGAAGGTTGGAAAGCTATATCGGTGTTCGACCATCATTTCCGGTCTTAACATTTGGCCGACCTGATCCAAAGTTCACAGTCTTCGATGCTTAGCTTAGCTCCCATACTTCTGGTACAAAAATTTCAATATGTTTATAATATTGTTTGATTTGTAATTACTAAGGCTTGTGCACACATAACAGTGTACAACCCGCACTTTGTAATGAAAGGACTCTGTGGTACGCATCAGTGCCACAATCCTAATATAAGGAGCGAAAGCTTCTTACTTTTGAGTAGATTTAATCAAACCTTTCAGTATTTTTCAAATCTGCTCAAAAGACAAGTATTACACCTCAATAAGTAATCACTTGTTGAGGGGGAGTACTTGAATCAAAACATCATTCTTAAATCTTCAAATCTTGTTGAATTCTTCCCATAAGACTCAAAAAGGCATATTTTTAATCAAAACCGTTTACAAAAACAACATTTGATATGCTATTTTTGAGGGGGAGAAAAAGAAAGTGATTAAAATATGATGTCAAAAAGTCTTATATTTTTAATCAAAACCGTTTACAAAAACAACATTTGATATGCTATTTTTGAGGGGGAGAAAAAGAAAGTGATTAAAATATGATGTCAAAAAGTCTTATCTCGTACGAGCTCGACTCAGAATTGACCCACGAATTGACGAAACAACAAATGTCTGAATTCGAAAGGATTTATCCGATTAGAAAGTACCGTTTCGAGAAACTCTTTCTAGTTGTTTACTTTGACGGGTCTAACTTCCTTTTAGGAATGTTAACAACATCAAGTTAGTTATTAGGGCTAGTTATCACCTAAAAGCTGATAATGCATCCCTTTAACTAAGCAACGTAAACGTGTCCCTCGGGTACATGACTATTAAGAGTGGATCAATTCAAAAAGTGCCAACTCTTTCCACATATGCAAATTTCTGAAAATAATCATGAGCATATGTTGAGGGGGAGTATTTCATATAAAATCCAAAACCTCAAAGTGTTAACAAAAAGTTTTACACTCTTACACACTTTGAGAGATTTTCAATGATTTGGTTTAAAGGCATCAATAGGATAGTTATGGAGTTACAAGGTGACTAAGGATAGGAAAAACCGTCCTATGATCCGCCTAAACCGGAGGGATCTACCCAAGGACATCACCAATAGTTAGAAATTAGAAGTCCTTAGGTATGATATAACAAAAGGAGAAAAGAATGAAAGGAGAAAGAAGGGGTTGAAGAATTAAAAAGAAAATGAATGAAAAGGGTGAAAAGAAATAGCCCTCCATTTTATCAACCATAGGTCAGACACCGGGTTCAATTCATATGCTACTGGTCGTTGCTAAGGCGACACCGGTATTGAAGATAAAAGACGTCATGGACCCAGTGACGCAATGCACCTAAACCTTCTTAGCCACTCAGGCATCTCTCAAAAGATGTTTGTTTCATTCTCACGGGGAACCAGTGTAATCTATCGATCGTCTATTAGAGATGGTTGATATTGAAACAGGAGGCCCTCTGCTCCATGCCTCCGCATAGGAAACCAAATGTGCACTTATCGAGTCTAGAGCCACGAGATAACATAAAAGATCTCTTAGGAACACAAAAATCTTCTACACTAAGTGTCTTGCATCATTGGACACTAAGTGTAAATTATCGAGTCCTTCGCAGATCTTAGCAATCTGCCTTGAACGTTTATGAGGGATTTACTTAGGTATTTCTCGAATGATTGAACGGAAATCCTGCCAGGGTCAACATCAAACAGCCCTGACAGCAGGTCACTTCGGTGATTCCTTGTGGATTACGCTTAGTGTGTTCGATGGTTTCAAACGGTCTACAGTCGTGGGGTGATCTCCAGCGACTCACCTAATCATGGGTGTGCGTATGCATGTCTGTGTAAGCCCTCTAGGGGGTATCCGATTAGGAACGGCCTTGGTAAGGATTAGAAGGAGTCTTCACACTATGCTGTTGACGAATTCTAACTCCAAACCTGTAAGTACCGGATGTTTTATTGTTAACTGTTTCATTTCAGGTACAACAACCATCCTGAACACCGGCTTCCACATGCTCATACTTACATCTCTACAATGTGATAAAGACAAACGATCATAAGTGCAACACCGTCTAAAGAAGGACTCTACGTCAACATAAAGAATCTTCACATATGAAAAAAGAGCTCCTACTTATGAAAGTTTCAACCGTCAAAGGTGTATGAGCATGTCCGAATGATGTAGATCCACTGGAGTCAAAGAATGTGACGAATGGCAGATTACCACATCAGATTGATCACTATCTCATCAACAACAAAGAACAACGAACACCCATTCTATCTGGGGGGAGATTGTTAAGAACTAAGAACGATGAATCATTTCTACATTATCATTTTATGAAGACGTCCAAAGCTATGAATGCTACAACTAAAGTGCAAAGACAGAAGACGTCAAGCAACCTCAAATGACCGTGACTAACATCACTTCTTCAACAACCGATCCTTAGGGGGAGATTGTTAGAACCTAAGTTTTCAACGTTTAAGTCAAGTCTCGGTTATTTCAACATTTGTAATAGGTTGCTAAGTTAATTAATCATGTAATGTTTATGGATGAGTCCAATACTCGTCCAATGGGCTTTAGGCCCATACGTTTAAGAGAAAGGAAGGAGAAGGGATGTTGCCCTAGCTCCTCTCCTATAAATAGGACATCATGTAAACCCTTTCTCTTGTTGGTTATTTCAATATCATAAGGAAACTCTTGCACTTTTATTCTTCATATTTGATCTAATCAACCAAACTCTATTTCTCATCTCATTTCTATCAAATCTATACTTGTGTTTACAATATGGTGACCTAACAGGCTCTTTTTTTTATTTTTTTTATTATTATTATTTTTTCTTATATATTGTTGGCTGCTGTTGTTGAAACGAGACACAAAAACAAAATCACACCCACTGCTAAAAAAAAGAATTACCATTCAAAAAACAATATGGAAGGTCACGATGCTAGATTTAAAAGAATTGGTTCGACTTTATTGTTAGATGAGCCATTCGAGTGGTCTAACGATAGTAGTCTCGATTTTTTTGCTGCCGCGATTGATGAAGATGAAGAAGATACGGCTGGGTCGTCACGAAAATCAGTAAAACGCAATC
>LBNU01035327.1:1653-11765 GCA_014162995.1 Artemisia annua
CGATTAGGGTTTTCAGACCGCCTTCCTTGACGTGGTCATAATTGCTGGTTTCAGATCTGACGGCCTTGGTTGACGGCGTCACCAATTTGCACTACGAACTCTCTGGCCCGTCACGAGTATTTTTCCAATTCTGGACTTCACTTGTTCCTGACGGCGTCACCTTGTAGAGTGTGACGGCGTCACCTTCTGTAATCTTCAAGGTCTTTTGAGTTTTTGTTGTTTTCCGCACTTTTCCACTCCGAAAATGCCCGAAAATGCTTCTTTTGTGATTTTCCCTTCAAAAGTACCTAAAATGAGAAAAGAAACGACTTTGGGTGAAATCCAAACCAAAAACATACGAATTAGGACTCAAACCGACCCCTAAAAACGTAACATTTTTCGTCTCATCAGAAAGGAAGCTTGTTCTATAGGTGATGCTGAAGAATTTGCCTTCATGGGCATCTCATCTCAGGTACACAATTGTGTCTTTGGTTGTGATAGAAAATATAATGAGCTTAAGGAATCTTATGATGAATTGAAACCAAAATATAATGAGTGTTATAAAGACCTTGAGTCATATAAACATGGTTTAAGGACTTTAGAAAAACAAAAGGTTTGGTTTCAGAAAAATCATGTTGTCTATGAGGATGAGATAAGAAGTTTAAAAAAGGACTTAAAATGTGCTCAAGATGAGTTAATCTATACTAAGAAGGTAAAAGCTAATTTAGAATCTGATAAACAAGTTATTCAAGAGAAGCTAGATACTGAAATAGCTACACATAATAAGTGGTTAATATCAGGTGATAATTTAGCTAATTGTTTATATGGTACTCAAGCTGTTAACTCCAGTATAGGTTTAGGTTTTAAAAAGTATGTTGGATTAGAAGCTAGGAATGACCTAGGTAAATCAACACAGGCGTCAACCCAATAGGTGACGTCGTCAGCTCGGCGATTAGGGTTTTCAGACGGCCTTCCTTGACGTGGTCATGATTGCTGGTTCCAGATCTGACGGCCTTGGTTGACGGCGTCACCAATTTGCACTACGAACTCTCTGGCCCGTCACGAGTATTTTTCCAATTCTGGACTTCACTTGTTCCTGACGGCGTCACCTTGTAAAGTGTGACGGCGTCACCTTCTGTAATCTTCAAGGTCTTTTGAGTGTTTGTTGTTTTCCGCACTTTTTCACTCCGAAAACGCCCGAAAATGCTTCTTTTGTGATTTTCCCTTCAAAAGTACCTAAAATGAGAAAAGAAACGACTTTGGGTGAAATCCAAACCAAAAACATACGAATTAGGACTCAAACCGACCCCTAAAAACGTAACATTTTTCGTCTCATCAGTATGCATATGTAGACTGCATGGGCATGGGATGATTCCCTGATACAAGTAAAAAGGTATGAAGATAACCCCTCCCTATCCTTTTTGGTATAAACTGTGAGTAGCTTCTAATACATCCCAATATGTCAGCTGATTTTTCTACTAATGCTGCTGTAATTATTAACCCCGGACTGAATTTATTTCTAAAAGCCTTAATTTATTTAAGTTAAAAATGCTATATTGATTTGAGCATTATTTTTAGTTTTTGTTTTAATATGGTTTGATTAGAAACAAAGGGCAAAGCAGTTTGTAAGGCACAAATTGAGTAGTGATGGAGATGAATTTCGAACGATGATCATAGGAAATCAGATTTGGCTTGTGCATCATTCTAAAGAAACAACTATATCCTACGTTTTCTATGCATATCAAGGAGCGTATTGGTGCTGGTACGTATTTCTGATCCGTAAATCTTAGTCATCTTTATAATGGATCATGTCATATCAGGTGCCTAAATGAAAGAAACCAAACATTGTTTGATAATTTTTTCCCTGGATGAAAGAGAGCTAAAAAGGCTGAATAGGAAGTTATCTAATAGGGAATCTGCCCGTAGATCCAGACTGCGCAAACAGGTACAATGTTTCTTTATTTTTTAAAGCCACTGGACACTGATGATATTGAAGTGAACGGGTCAGATGAGATGGGACTTTTTGGTCCTTACTATCAAGGTTTGCCTTTTTCTCAAGCAAACGCTTATTATTCTTTTTTTCTCGGAACTTTTTAAGATTAGACTTTGAGAGACTTTCAACTTTCAACCTAATTAACCTACAAAAATTTGGTTTTACTCAATTGAGGTTAAAACGCAACCCATGTCATCTATACACAGATACATGGATTGAAAGTGCCTCTCTTGTGGCGTGTTATGTTGAATATCATGTTTTATGGTAGACACTTGAAGTATTTCTTTTTCTGTATCTCCTTAGCTTTCAGATCTTCATTTGCTAAGCTTTTGTGCTCTACAAGATTTAATATAATAACTTGCAATGAGGTAAGTGTTTTATCCTCAACATTTCATAGATGGTGTTTTATTCTAGCCTCTGATAGTATTATATTGATTACTCTTGATTTTTTTTGGTAGTATATTGGATCCAAAACTTAACTTCGCAAATATCGAGCCCTCATCAACCATTTCACATGGTATTTATGATGATATCATTGACTCTCCAATCAGTATGAGAAGGCTGGAAGCTTACGTGAATACATTGATGATCATCATGTGGTAAGTCTGAAGGAGAGAGATCTGAACCTCAGGGTGCTACTGGTGCCCAACGTCCGCCCGCACATCAGCAACCAAAACAACAACCGCAGCTGCAGCAACAGCCACCGGCACAACAACAGCCCCAACAAAGGACCACAGGGGTGGCAATCAAGGTGGACAGGGCAGACAACCGCAAGGAGGAAAAGGATGGGCTCCAAGGGGACCACCAACACAAGGACAAGGTGGCGTGGCTCCTCAGCAATATCCTGGTGGACAACCACAGCTGCAAGGGCGTGGTGAAGGGCAGCGTTAGGTCAAAATCATACCTCTCTTAGTGCACCTGGCAGGGATGGTTCTAATGTTGCTCAATCAGGAACATCTGTGGATTGTCCAACGGCTGTGAGGTTTTATTCCCTTCAATCCAACTGTTACGTAAAGATTCTCCGGTTCAGGTCAATTGTTTTTATGGTCAGATGCAGTCCCACGAGCCAAGGAATGGCAGTAACCATAAGTATGTGTGTTTCTTGTGCTCAAATAGTTAATATTGAAATTTTCAATATAGTGTTTGATTGTCAATAATCTATTGTGGGCAGTCTATACGGTACGTCCGTAATTCATTTTATTTATGAATCATGGCCAATGACAAAAGAAATATCTTATTTTGAAGCCACAGCTCTTAAACGTTGACATGGTTTGTTGTCACCAATACACGCCCTGTAAGTTTATCACTTTGACAGAACCATGTCAGTGATTCGTATGCAATATATAGAGCCTCCACATATAATTTTGAGAAAGGACTAATTGATGGCGGAATTCATGGCTAAGAGTTCGTTTACACGTCTCTTCTCTATCTCACAACTACACATCACAGAAGTGCTTAGAATTGTAAACAAGTCCAAAACTATTTTATTGTCTAAAACAGTTTCGTTTAAAGCAGTTGATAATAATTTCATAGGAGATAGGCTAAACATGCTAGATGGTTCGCATACGGTGAAATCAAACTAAGTTTTCTTATCGACTACTATTACTTTTTCATTCATGATTTGGCCAGGTAATTAACTATGATCGATGCCTTCTAGGAATAATGGAGGATTAGGATAACATTATTATTTTACAACGTTGTGATTAGTTCGAATAAGTGGTTTGTTTATGACTTTGGATCTTTTGTTCGGTTGTCGTCTTTTTCTTTTTGTAATGTGAAGTAGGCATGTATGTGGTGGTTTGATATCTGGAGTCGCAATGTAAGCCAAAGCCATTAATCCTGCCATATGAGTCTTGGTAGCTGAGCCTAAAGGAAATGATGATGTTGCACAATCCAGATCATCTCGAAGAATCATAATTAGACTTTTTTTTGTCATTCTTTATTCATGTGTCTTCAGAAATCGCTGCACATGAAGTGAAGGAAATTGGTAATCTAGGAGAATGAAAACAAATGATGTCTTCCCAGCTTATTTTTTTGATTATACCTTAATTCAAACTTTCATTAATTCTAATTGTCATATAACAGGAGTTGAGCATTTGATGAGGGACGTCAAAGATACAACTATCATCACTCTTGCAACAGAAGTGTTATTTAATCTTTGGCCTACTTTCTCAATATTTTCCTTCTCTTTTCGTTGTGAATTTTTTGTTTGTATTTTTGACTGTTACTGTAATGTTTGATTCTGTTTGATAACGGAATTTTTGTTTGTTTGATTGATCCAGTAGTTACTTTTTTATTTTCCATGTTACAGCAGATGATTCTGTGTAAGCCGAATGTTGAAAAGACAAGAGGATCTTGTTTAAAGAAATTTGATTAAAGGAGTAAAGCAGACGAGAGTGCAACCATTCATGTTAGTATTTGAAATTATATGATGCCAATGTTTATTTTTTTTCTTTCTAAAATATGTTTAAAATCATGCAGGATACTTCTATTTAAAGGTAAATTCTAATTAATTATTTGTATATCATTTATGGACATAAAATTGTGCGTTTACGTACATCATTGTGTTTTACTTAAAACCATTATTCTCATCCACCTTTACGACAATCTGTTGAACTATATAAATCTGTTGTTAAAAAATCTATGTACTTTAAGTACTTTAGTGTGTGGGTGATTATTATTTTACTTGAAACTCACAAAAATATGCAACTTTCCCAGGGGACGCTATGAAAGAGAGCAGTATTGTCATTCTGAGAAATGCAAAAAACGTCTGCCTTTTGCTGCCTTTATTTGTGTTAGGTATAATATTAACGAAGACATCGGGTATTTGAAGCTACTTCAAAGTTTGAGACACCGAGATTGTTTGTAAATATGCGAGCAACTAAAATGACCACTCAGTATTGGTGGCACTTTCAATACACTTTTAACATTTTTATTTACAGAGATTAACATGTTACTATCTTATATAGTTAATACATTTTTATTTATAATGTTTCTTATATTATTCTATATGTAGCCTAACATTATAACAATCACTAAAAAGTCAGATGTTAACATTTTATCTACAGAGATAGGAGATTTTTATTTACACACATATTAATTTTATGCCTTTAAGTCTGTTGTAATCAAATTTCTTAGTGCAAGTAACTTTCTTCTATTTTTCCACTTTAAATCCAAGATTTGTTCTTAATGGTTCCATTGCACTATGCCATTTGGTGATGTTATGACATACTTTAGTGGTGGAATAATTGAACGACGTCAAATACTATGATTAGTCACCCGTAGTACTTGTGTTGTGAATACACAGGTCCATCCATGAGATTATCGATTGATATGCCAGTTCAGAATATCTCAGCTAAAATCGTTGGAAGATGAGATGATGTCTCCTAAATAAAAATATTAACACCATTAAGAATTGTTCAAAATCTCCCATTAACTAACTAATACCATCAAAATAATAATTAATCACCCGTCCTTAAAAATTAAATTTAGTTGAATTAAAACATAATTTTACGATAACTAAAACCATCCAAATTATAATTACAAGTCATTCCCCGTTTTCTTATGTTGCTCGATAAAAAGCACAAGCAAAATTTCCATTATAGGGTGTTTGCTTATCATTTTCGTATTAATTTTAAGTGCAAGCCTATAGCTGTGTTTGGCGACAAACTTTTTAAATCTTTTAGGAGTGTTTACCATTTAGAATACAATGTATGTAATTTCCTGAGCTCTGAAATTTAGCATTTGATGAACTTCATCTGGTACGTTTGACGATTTTGGCCGATGAATACACCTTCGACGGTTTAGTTGGTAATTATCGTTATCCTCTATTGATATAGTTATTGTATCAGCCAATAATAGTTAGAATGAGAAATACAATACTACGTCATACTCTTAAAATTAAAACACTTATCTTAACTAAAAAACACAAACCTTTTATACTCCTATTTTGGACAATATATTTTATAGTAATAAATATTATAACACCATCACTAATGTTAAGCACAAAGTAATATACATCAAAATCAGAAAAGAATAGATTCTGTGGTCCGCACAATAGTATTCACAAACGATAACGGGCTTAAATCTAGTATATAAATAATATACATCTCCGTCTCTTTCCTTGTAAGGGGGCGGTTGTAACCATTTCCCAAATAACAACAAGAAAAATGTAATAGTGATCAATCGTTATTTGCCCGATTAGCTTTTATAGGCAAAAGGTTTTCGGTTGGTGTATCGGTTAACTAAAAGGAGAAAACAAAAGAAGTTAAATTAATAAAAAGATTTCAAGTTTTCCTTTGGTAATTGGTTTCGTTTTTCCAGTGCTGCGCACTCGTCTTCTAGGTTACGACCCATTCGTGAGCTTGTTAAGATTCCTCGAAGACGACGTGACAGTTCTGCACCGCAGTCGATCCGAGATTTCGTACTGTTCTCGGTTCTCGTCCTGTCATCATGGCAGACCGTTCCTATGAGTGAGCTTCTCCAGGCACCCCATCGTGGGTACAGGAGATGCCATTGTTGTTCCTAGCCATCGTGGCTGATAATTTTGAGCTCAAGACGGGTTACTGAATCTTGTGACCAGAGTCAATTCTTTGGTTTTGAGCGGGACGTCTCATGCTCATATTCCGTGGTTTAAAAAGATTAATCTATAAATCAAAATAACAGAATGTCCATCTTAAGCAATAAAAACTCTTCTTTTTCCATTCTCCCTTGAAGGGCAAGCCGAGTTTGGCTGAAACACCCTCTATTCTATCGATAACATAGGGATATGAGATTTAGTCAAGAATTTGTGAATGATAATTCTATCTTACTCTTCCAAGACACGATCTTAAAAATGAAATCATCATAAGTATCACTTATCAGAATTTATGATGAATCAATTTAGTGTCGTGGGATTATGGTTCCAAGGAATTGCTTCGCAAATATGTCTCTACCGATGGTTTTATCTGAGTTGATGCAACTCGAATACTTTCTAACAATGGTGTGAATATAGCCAAGCTGATCAGGATTATCTCTTAATGCTCCGCGGGAGGTAATTTCCTGAGCAATAACTTATAAATACATACAAAAAGATAAGCTTTAGCGATCATAGAGAACAGTCTAGGTTTTCCCCGCATACCCTTTACATTATATAGTTGTTACACGAAGCAATACCGGTTGTATTCCCAGTATAAGTGTTGGTCCTTCTTCTTCTCATCTAGCCCGTGAATATCAGTCTAAGCACCGATTGCCTAGGCAAAGTATTATGACCTTCTCCGGAAAGTCTTATATAGTACCTATATTATATACATATATATAACATATATATATTATCAATTGACATATAATATAATATATGATACATATATAGTAATATATATAGTATATATATATATATATTAATATATATGTATCTATATATTATATATATATGTATATATATATATATACTATATGTATATATATATATGTATTATATATTATATATATATGTATATGTATATATATATATATGTATATATATATGTATATATGTATGTGTGTATGCATATGTTTAAAATTCTATAAATTATTATTTATCACTTTACACATTTGCACTCTTTCCCCATTATTTCTAGTATAGAGAAGATATTTTTAAAATCGTATAAATTATTATTTATCACTTTAAACATTTGCATCCTTTCCCCTTTAAAAAATTTGCACGATTTTTATAAAACACAATTAATATTTTTGAACATTGTAATTTAGCATGAATATTGAAATTCTTTTGATTTATATGTGTATTTTTGCATTAAAAATTCTAATAACTAAAAAAATATAATAAACAAAGTGTCAAAATATTGTGAAAAATAAACTAGTAAAAGTTTGTAGCGTCTAAAAAATACATTAATGACCTTAAAAAATTAAATGAGAAAGTCATCCTTACATTATATATTGTATAGATATTACACTAATAATCTAGCTTATTATATGACATAATAAATTTTAAGATTGTCATCTACCAAGTATTCAGTAAATATTAAATGTATAGAGAGAGTTATCTCTCTATTATTTATAGTATAGATATAACTATGTTTAAAATCCTATAAATTATTATTCCTTTCCCTTATAAAAAGTCGCCCATTTTTTTTGCTTTTGTAGTAAATTTTATCTAAAAAAAATCCAAAAGTCGTATAGATCAATTCTCGAGGCACTCTTATTATTTTTTTAAATATTTGTTGAATGTTGTAATTTAGTATGCATTATAAAATTCTTTTGATTTATATGTGTATTTTTGCATTAAAAATTATAGTAACTAAAAACATACTCCCTCCGTCTCAAAATAATAGTCCATATTTTTATTTCGGGATGTCTCGAAATAATTGTCCACTTTCCTTTTTAAGTTAAAACTAGAGAACTTTGTGAGAGAATATTCTATTTGAGTGGTTTAAAATTAAAGTGATCGCACTTTTATTAAATTTTGTGATTTTTGTCTTCTGACAATTATTTTGAGACGGAGGGAGTATAATAAAATGAAGTGTTAAATATTATGAAAAATAAATTACTAAAAGTTTGTAGTGTTTAAAAAACACATTAATGACCTTTAAAAATTAAGAGAGAAACTCATCCTTACATTATGTATTGTATAGATATTATAGTAATAATCTAGCTTATTATATGACATAATGAATTTAAGATTGCCATCTATCAACTACTCAATAAAAATTAAATACATTTAAAGGCAGATCACATTTAACTTGTATATATATCTTCACATTTTACTTCACAGGAGTAAGTCCTTCAAAAGTTACTTTTCTTCATTGAAAGTTCATTAAAGAGGTCTTGCTATGAAGAACGTATCCATTCTAGTCTTGCTTCTTCTTGCAAATGTATTCGTTTCTTTAGGTACAGTTTTGTTTCCTTTGTGATAGTATATTTTTTCATTTATTAACAAACATATGCGGAGTTATTCTTATTAATCATGTAAACATATAATATTATTTGTGCATCATTGCAGGAGATGTGATACCCGAGGAAGGGAATGAACTATGCCATAAAAGCTGGCCAATG
The DNA here is from genome assembly GCA_014162995.1 of Artemisia annua. Taxonomy (NCBI): domain Eukaryota; kingdom Viridiplantae; phylum Streptophyta; class Magnoliopsida; order Asterales; family Asteraceae; genus Artemisia; species Artemisia annua. Next base: position 10,655 of record LBNU01035327.1, read on the forward strand.
TTTTGCTTTAAGCTAGCGTGCGACCAGAAATGTAAACGAGAATGGGACAAAAGCTCTACTGGAAAGTGCACGAATGCTTTTAAGTGTGTATGTACTAAAGAATGTTAGATAACTAATTAAGTATGAGAGTCACATTTGAAAATTTACAATAGGTTAATATTGTAAGTTCTCTTTTTAAGTAAAAGAAAATTGTTGAATACCAGCTTTAAAGAAATTTTTACTTAACATTGTTCGTTCTATTTTTTTCTATCAAACTTTCAAAATTTAATTGACAAAGTTGAAGTGGTGAGGATCAATGTTAGTTAAAGTTTTGTAAAGCTGTAAATTAGAGTTATCAACTATTTAAAAACACCAACTAATATAGGTTAATATAAATTGTTATAACTTAGAATCATAAGTTAATTGTTGTTGCAAATCTTTGCTATATAATTTTAAAACAAAGCTTATCGATAGAGTCTCAATATTTGCATCGGTTCAATCGAATGTACGAATAAATTTGGATAAATCATAACATCATGCAACACTATATATTAAATATAAAAATATAAATATACATGATTATAGAACCGTTTCTACCCGGCGACTAAACTGGGTCGATAAAAAAATTGGCTTTTAAAACATTGTAGTTGACCAAAATAAACTCTGCCATTGCATTTCATAATTAAAGATTTTGCTAAATATGAATCAATATGAATAGGGTCGACCTATGGCTTTTGGAGGCCCTGTGCAAGAACTACAATGCATTGAAAATTACAATGTATGCCTCGAACGTAAACACTTTATGCATATGTAAAATTAAAGGTGCAAAGGTAGTTTTAATAAGTCTATTCGATATAAAATTCAAAGGCAGATGATCTAAATCGATCACATTGATAATATGAATCACTTTTAAATCCTCTACGACAAGACATAATATATTCGGTAATGTTTTCTCAAATATTTGGTTGAAACTGTCATTTTTGAAAGCCTTATACACTAGTTTGGAGAAAAACTAAATAATTAAAATAAAAGTGGAAAAACTTGAAACTATGAGCGTAAACATAAAATAACACAAACATATCATCATCCTTACCCGCTCCATCAAATCCCTATAATCTTTTTTTGGATTTTT
>LBNU01035327.1:12233-14733 GCA_014162995.1 Artemisia annua
AATAATGCAAAAAATATTTATAATGAGCTCTTTGATCAAATGTTCTACATAATATACAACTATGTCTCATCGCAACAAGATGATAATGAAATAATACAGACAAATTAATTTTTAGTATAAGACGATTATACCTGGGTTTTAGAAAGGAAGCCAAAATAATAAGATAAAGTGAATATGTACTACAATAATAAGGACTAGATCAACGAGACAAAGATCATAGTAAAAGACCCACCTAGATCAAAAAGAAAAGAGACATCAGTAGACGAAAAAAAGAACACAAAGAGGAGAAGATGACTAGTGGAATGGCTCAATACCTTTGGCTCCCCATGGCAAATTTTGCATGATATCACATTTACCGGCACTGTTATTCGGTTCAGAAAGTGAATTTGGCGTGTAAGAAAACTTGGTATAGTGCTCTTAGAGAGAACACATGAATACACCTGGTATCGCTGCTTATTCACATACCTTTTATTCTCACCTTTTCCAGGCTCTATAGAGATCCCAAAAACTAACGTTAAACGCCAAAGATATCGTGTTTTTGTGTTTGTGACTGTGCAGGAAAGGATATTGCAAAAACGACATAAAAACCAACCAAAAAGCCCTAAATGAGCACGAGATGTGAAAGAGAGTCTTAAGGCCGAGTCAACGATGATATTTACTTAAGAAAAGCCCAAGACGAATGTATTCCTTAAAGGCTCGAAGAAAAACTCATGAGACACTGTACTAAAGCTCAGAGAGAGTTTCAAGAAAAGTCCACCACATTTGAGCAAGATGTCGCTTTTTAATCTTTTGAAGACCTTTGGAAGAAATGTCAACTCGAGTCCTCAAGTTACCGAGTGTTACGTTTAATGTTTAAGAACGTTTAGTAGTTTGTAACATAGTTTTAGTGCAATTTCATGAATTGTAAAGGTTCAAGGGCTTAAGATGCAATATTGTCTAAACTTTCTAAGCTCTTGACCTATAAATTAAGATCACCTCCTCATTTGGATGGTTGGTTAGTTTCAGGATTAGTTTTAGGTTAGTCTTAGCTTATTTTTGTATTAGGTAAGTTTTATTTTTATGTAAGTTTATTTCCATGTCTTAATATCTTTCTTTAGCTTATTTTATGCTTCAACTTAATCTTTCTTTTAAGTCTTTAAATCTTTTGAGCTTATTTTCATGTCATCTTAATCTTTACTAAAGCTTTTATAAACTTTCATCACATTTGCATGTTTTCTTTTGATCGAATGAATTAAAAATAATGGGTTAAGCTTATTTTGATTCGTTAGCTTATATAAGCTTATTTAGCTTCTTTTAAACTTGTTTTTCATTAAGCTTTTATTGGATTTCATTTATTTTGATATTTGGTTTTACGTTAAAATTTGTTTCCATCTTTTTCTTTGTGTTTTGCGAGTATGAGTTTTAGGGATTTGCAAGTATCAACTTTTTCATAATTTTTGCGAGTATGGTAATGTTAGTTTAGCGAGTATGCTATTTGGTTGCGAGTATGAACTTGGCAGCCCTAGTTTAGCGAGTTTGGCAGTCCTTGCGAGTATGTTTCTAAAGTCTTGCGAGTATGGGCTTTTAGTTTAGCGAGTATGGACTTAATTATAGCGAGTATGGTGGTTCAGTATAGCGAGTATGGCTTGTTGATCTTGCGAGTATGAATGTACAGAATTGCGAGTATGAAATCTGGTTGGTTGACTTTTGCGAGTTTGATCCATTTCCAATATAGCGAGTATTAATTGTACGAAGTTGGTGAGTTTGGTTTTAACCGTTTGCTAGTTTCACTTTTTATATATACATTAGCTAGTTAGTTAATAAAAAATTACTTTTCTCTAGTCAGTTTCTTTAGCATAACAAATTTTGTTTAATTTACTCTTCTAGTTTATTTTACATTTAACAAATTTCATCTCTTTTCTTACGTCGAGTATTTCTTGTGTCTAGTTCTTTTCAAGTTCTATTTCTTTTACATGCCGAGTTAGGCACTCTTTCACCTCATCGTCTTTTCGAGTGAGGTCTTATTTCTTTATAATCTAAACGTTATGCTGTCGAAATTTTCTTAAACCTTTTTAGTTACGTTTTATTATTCAAGTTTAATGTCTTGCATTTTTATATTTAAACTTTAATTACGTTTAATGTTTTCAAGTCTTTTATTTTATCTTTATCATTTTACGTTCTTTAACATGAGTCGTGAGTAGTTTTTAAACGTGTTTGCTTAGTGGCTCGTGTTGTGAGTTAAGTGCGGGTATTAAAGTTTTGTGGTTAATAATCGTTAAGATTACTTAGACGTGTGATTTAATTATTCAAGAACAAAAAAAAAAAAAAACTTTTGAACGATTAATTCACTTATTTAGAGTTATTATCTCTTCAAAGGATTAATTGACAACTAATCTCGAGAAAGGAAAATAACTCGTCACAAACCATTAGCTCAAACTTAATGAACGTACTCGCGTCGCTTTGCAAACATATTGTCTTTTAAATTCATTTACCATTTTGATTACTTATTGCACTTTACTTA
>LBNU01035327.1:19733-22543 GCA_014162995.1 Artemisia annua
AGTACTCTGAAGAGCAGCACTTTGATATCCAGCAGTACTTTGATCTTTTATACCCCAACAATCCTCCCCTAACTTGAATTCTACTTGTTTGATTTCAAGTTTTCTTTGTGTAAGCTTTATCTTCATGGAAAGGTTGTCTTCTTTGAAAAATACACTCGTTGTTTTGTCATCATCAGCATAAAGTACTTGCAATCTTTATCAGCAACAAACTTTTATCTTTACAGCAACTTAAACTCTTCTTCTCAGCTACTCAGCAACATTAGATACATCAAATCATATTCAGTTTCATACTATTCTCATCACTTCCAGGTGTGTTAACTCCTGTGAGAGGTGAATCATTGAAAATTAATGGATTTTGATGTCTCTTTACCAAAGCCATTAACTCTGGAGTAGCCAATGTTTAGGTTAAGTAAACCATGGTACATTGATAACCATATGATTTTTAGCAAATCATCAGCTATCAACGGATTTGAGTAGTCTTTACCAAAAGCCGTTTGCTTATGGACTAGTTAGTTCTTAGATCTTAACCATGGTGAACTAATTACCATATAAATGGATTTTCCACAGCCTTTACCACAAGCCATTTTTCTTGTGGGCTAGTCAACTCTTCACTTATTTCAGATATGGTGAGTTGAAACCATACAATTTTTAGTAAATTGTCAACTAAAAACGGATTTGATTGTCACATCAGAGCCGTACCCTCATGATGAATCAAACTCTTTCTTGTCTGTGAAACATGGTGAGTTGAATACCATTTGTTGTGTAGTACAAGTACTAACACCATGTTTTCCTCAAAAACAATTTGTTGCTGTATTTATTTGTGCTTCAAAAAGAAATTTTGCACAAGACAAAAACTTTTATTTCAAAAACTTTTACTGGTTTTAGCTGCAAGCAGTACTTTGGAAAAGTACTGTTTGATCAGCAGTACTTTGAATAAAGTACTTGTTTTATTCAAAATATTTTATACAATTAAAATCATACCAGTATTTTAATCATCATCCTTCAAAATTGTCCAATTGATGAACAAATTGATCACCATTAGAGCCATGTCATCTTCTTCTTCAACTTCCATACCATGATCCAGCATTCTCAGCATCAAATCTCTTATGAGAGGATATCTTTTGTCTGCCAACATGTAGATCATTGTACCATCTTCTAGCTCTAAGGCATGAACACCAGCACTTGCAAAGAATCTCCAGCTATGAATTTCCCATTCTTCTTGATTCTTCCAAATGTCATCAGTGCTAGTTTCATCTGTATCCCACATAGTAGTCAAATCTCCCAGCAATACTACACCAATTCCTTTGAGTGGATTTTCTTCAAAGTAAGCTTGAATTTGTTGATATAAATCATACAAATCTTCTCTTTCCACCAGGTGCAATATATCTACCAGCAGATTGAATGCTCTGAAGCTTTCATCTTCTCTGTGGAAAACAAAATAATCACCATCCTTTTTAGATTCAACAACTTCTAAGTCAGATATCTTGGATTTTGTCTGAACATCACTCTTGGGAAGTTCAAAATCCATAGGTCTTAGATAATTCCTCAGTTCATCAACAGTACTTGTTCTTAGCTCTATAGTAGGCTTAGACTTCTTTGATGACTGTGACTTGATTGTTGTTCTCTTTCTTTTGTTACTTTCATTCATCAGCTTCCTTCCTTCTTCAGTGTCATAACCAACAATACCATCTACTTGTCTTTGGTATTCTGTTCTGACATCATCATATAATTTCTTCATCTGAGAATGATTCAACCTTGTCAAACCCTTGTATCCTCATCCTTTCAAGTAGTCCATAAAGAAATTTTGTTCTTGAGCCTTAGTCATTGATTTCTTGAACTTTGTTTGAACAGCAGCTTCTTGTCTTTCCTTTTCATACTCAGCATCAAGTTCTGCTTGAAGCTTTTTAGCTGCAATATCACCTTGAGCTTCTTGATAAGCTCTGATCTGCTCTATGGTAAAGGACTTCTTTTTCTTTTTCTTTTCTGATTCCACTAGAATTCCTTTTCCTTTATCTTTTGGATTAATCTCCTGAATAGGCTTAGGAGATAGCTGCAGATCTTGAGGTTGTTCAACTCCAGGAATAACAATACTTCTAGGTTTTGACATATTCAGTATGATCTCAGCAATAGTATTATCATCACTATTAGACTGGATCATATCTTCTTCTTGGACTGGATTGGACGGACCCACATCTTCTTCAAAGTCCAAAGTCCTTGGTCTAATCTGAAATTGCCTCATAGTACCTTGGGCAGTATCTTGAATAATATCAACACCAGTTCCTTCCAAATCCAATACTTCTGTATCACCACTTCTGACTTGAGTATCATTGGGATTAAATGGTTGACTAACACCATGATCTGTGTCACTGAGATCAGTATCTTGCAGAGAAACAGGCTTTTCTGCAGAGGCAGTCTTTTCTCTGGAAGCAATCTTTTCTCTGGAAGCAGTCTTTTGGGAGACTGCTTTAACTGGTGAAGGTGAAGAATGCTGTGAAACCTCTTCTTCATTAGAATGAGACCCTTCAGATCTTGGAGATGTAGTAGGAGCAGAGTCTTCATGTTCAGAGGCATCTTCTGAATCTGCTTCTGAATCTTCCTGAGCAGCATCCCTAACAGTTTGTGCTACTTCCAACATATATGCAGTAAGAGGTGTAATATGACCAGAAAAATTCGAACTCTTATTGGCCATAAAGGTAAACACCTTGTCTTGAAGCATAATAACAGGTAAGAAGTCTTGTGGCTTAGGAATAACTTTAAGCTGTTTATCCAGAAAGACTTGTATGAATCTAGGATACATCAAAAATGGTTTC
>LBNU01035328.1:27033-66336 GCA_014162995.1 Artemisia annua
GAAGCTTTACGGTTACGCTCACCAGTAAAGGATAAATGGATACAGGTTCACGCTACATAAGGCTGGTCGACTAATGATAAGAGAAAAATACGAAAGGGCTTGGGGTTTTCAACTTAAGTTAAACTTTCCACACTGTTTCTAAAACCGGCTGCCAGAGAAGATAGAAGGACACAACTAATACTGGGGCTGTAGCTACTGAATGGGTGGATTCTAATTCGGTGGTACATATTACCGTGCTTTGAAAGTGATTTAGGGGCTGCTATCTGTTTGGGATGGTCCACACTCACTTTGGGCAGCGGACTGTGGATTGATCATCGGCTTCTTTTGGGGGTGTGGAACTATGGGGATCAATGGTGTTATGCGGTTCCCATTGCATAAAGCTAGTGATTTGGTTTCGTGGGAGCGTGGTTATCACAATGTGGTGCTTCTAAAGCGTGGCTTCTTTCTGATCTTGATCATCTATGGCTCGTTTACCACTAGTGAAGAGTCCTTTTGAGAGGGTTTGTTTTGCTGGCTGTAGCTGAGATTGTTGTGATTGTCGATGAAGTTGATGAGTCTACGAGAACTAGATGATATTGAAATGTATTCCAAGTTCAGATGGTTCTCCGAAAGACTATCAGGTGCAGGACGCAAGAAGAAATCAATTATTATGATCTATCTATTTTTTGGTTTTCTTGTTGTTAATGTTGCTTTTGTTTACATTGTGGCTTGTCAGTTGCACATGTTGTTGCTTTACGTTTAAGTATGTTATGCCATTCTTAGATATAGTTGTACATGTCATCAGGGATTGAGATGAGGGAAGTACCCTCATCCATGTACTGTCAAACGTTTTTGGTGTATGAATTTTGCCAGGGTGAATTACCCTTTTACCAAAAATATGCTTTCTTGAGGGGGAGTTAAATGAGAAAAGAAGAATGTTCCAATTTCTGCGAAAAGGTCCGGTCTTTCTCTCAAATGCTTTTTATTTAATAGTTGATATCAAAAATTCACGGTATGCTATTGTTGAGGGGGAGAAGACGTGATTAAATGTGATCAAAAATGTTCAAAGTTGTGGAGAATTCAGACTCGTCAGTGTTAAGACTAAAGGTCTTGTACTTGACTCAGAACGAGACTCAGAATTGACCCAAGATTGACAATATCAAATGTTAAGTAATGAAAATCCTTATCCGACGGTATAATTTCAAGTTAGTTATTAGGCTAGTTGTCACGCTAAAGATCGATACATTCTCGCGCCGCCTAGTTAATAATTATTATATTTAATATATAATTATATAATATATATAGATATATAAGGAATTTTGGACAAACCGTCGGTACATTTCACTGGGATTAATTGAACCGTGGTAAAATTTCCCGGGCCATTTATATTAGACACGTACTTTACATATTATTTTTATGCTTTTATTATCCCGTCAACATGTCGACGGGAACAACAAGCGGGAAAAATCCCGCCATAATATTGGCCAATATTCATTTTAATAATTTATTATAATATCTTCCCATCGACATGTCGACGGGAGGGTTTAACAAATTATGTAATTAGTGCTAATCAACGTTAATCACACGTTGATTTTTGTAATTATCTCTTCCCGTTGACATGTCGACGTGAAGAAATTGGCGGGATATTTCCCCGCCCAAGTCTTAGCAATAATTGACGAAAAAAGTTTGCCCAAATTGGTCCCGTCGACATGTCGACGGGACCATCAAGTTACGAAAAATTCAACGCAGCCTGGCTCGGTCAAGAATTTTTTTTTTCATTTAGTGTACTCTCCCGTCGACAATGTGTCGACGGGAATGATTTCGTCGCCTGTTCTCCGTTTTCTAGTAGTGCATGTACAAAGAGGGTGTCAATTCTTGATACCAAATAAAACACGACCCGATCCCGACACGAAAATAATCATAGTAATTATTAAGGTTGAGGATTAACAGGTTTCGGTTGTAAATGAGTCGACATGACCAACCTGTTTAATAAATATGTTAGATATGAGTTGATATTTATCTTAGCTTCAAAGGGTTTTAAGTTTTAACATTTCAAATTATAATATTTAATGTGTATTTTTAATTTCTAATTCAAATCACAAACGGATTGACACAACTAACCTGTTTAGCCGTGTTCAGGTTATAGTCAAACTTCTCTTGACACGATAAAGTAAACTGGTCGAATTTGAGTTGAGATATATGAACCTGCCAACCTGTCAACCCGAACCTGCTAGCCCGGACATGACACGAATTGTGACCATGTACACAAACTGTCAGAACTCCATGCAAAGGATGACCTAAAACAATAGAGTGAAACACACACCAGTGATTCAAAGTAAGCAAAAAGCAAGAAGCTTATGAGTGTCCATGTTCATACTTCCGTTGTATTAGTAATTGCATATATATTCTCCCCAAATGTGAATAAATACACATATATTTTTTTCTACAAGTTTTTTTAATGCACCTGATACAAATGATTTTTATTTATGTTTTGTATATACATGCAAATTTGCATTTTTTTGGAAAAAAAAACATAAATGTAAATGATATGAAGACGCGGTTATAAGTTTCTTGGGAGTGATAAGCTTACACAACATCTCGACTTAGTCAACTTTTATTACATTATTTAATTGTGCAAGCATCTCATCTGGTTCTAGATTCTCATTCTTTCTATATAAATTCCCACTAGTACGGCAAACTACGGATATACAAATGTGTGTGAAATACAAGTGCGGCTCGTTAAATAAGTTGTATGTTTTTTCTCCACATCTCAACACCCTTAATCTTCTTGAATCATATTCTGAAACCTCACACAGCATAAGGTCTTCATTAAACTGAGTCTTTCTTGGGCTTCCATTTCTTTTCTTTTATCTTTTCTTAATCTACCTAGGACAATAAGAGACCTCGTGCATTTGGTTCGTTCTATCTGAACTGAACTTGCAAAATTGTAGGCGTTTGTTAAACGAACAATGTTCGTGCATCACAGACTGATAAGAAATTTGCCGACAGGAGAAACTGATCATTCCTGGAAGTCACTCTTTCTGTTTTATTACATGTACATGAATCTTCTTTGTTCTGGCTCGTGATTCATTTTCTCTTTACTTCTCAATCTAGTTTTCTAGCCTTTATTCCTATAAACATAAATAAAACTTGATGAAGAAAGAGTTCTTTATGGATGACCAACTTGCTTCCGTCACACCGAAAGCAACTACCATGTTTGACTCGATTAAAGAAAGTGGTCTGATTGCTAATGATGATAGATCATACAGTTTGTCATTTTCAAACCTTGATTCTTCATCCTCATACCCTAATTCCTACCCAAACCTTTCTCAAAGGTATTTTGATGATGAAATCGATGTTAAACCCTTTGGAGCTTCCCATGTTGACTATCTTTTGACAAACACATTTTTTGATAATCAAATACATGAAAAGAAGCTCACTCAGGCAATTCAATATCTAAAAAAGTTCACAAGAAATGTAGAAGTTCTTATACAACCATGGCTTCCTGTACGTAAAGAAGGCGGCGAATGTGTCCTAACCACAGAGGACCAACCATTTATCCTTAACTCAAACAACAATGGTCTATTGGGTTATAGAGACATTTCCATGAGTCAACATTTCGCTACCGAGGATAATTCAGAGGCGTTTTTTGGTTTGCCAAGTCTGGTTTTCTTAAAGAAGTTCCCCATGTGCACTTCTGGTGGGAAAGAGGATGCAAATAATGATCAGCAGTTGAATCTATGTGGGTTTCTTGATCTTCCTGTCTTTGAAGTAGGAAGTGGAACTTGCTTGGGTGTCATTGAGATCGTGACTATATCTCAAAATGTCAACTATCGTCATGAACTTAATAACATCCGTAAAGCTCTTGAGGTAGCTTCTTAATCAGCTTTCATATATTATTTTATTCACATGCTTAGCTCAATCCTTCTAAGATCTTATTATTTTTGCAGGCTTTTGATCTACGAGTTTCCGAGTTCTTGATTCATCCGAAACCAGAGGTGAATATTAAATAATAAATACATATCAATCTCTCAATTGAAATTCGAAACTTTTTATTTTTATTTTTTTTATTTAATAATAATTCTTATAAGATGTGTGATTTTGTATATTAGGATTACAACGGATCCTATGAACTAGTTCTGGCTGAGATCAGGGAAGTATTGAGATCCGTATGCGACACACATGGTTTGCCTTTGGCTCAAACATGGAGTTTGTGTGCTCAACAAGGTAGAGGCGGGTGCCAGCAACAATCTTCTGCATGCATATCAGTCATAAGTTGTGCGTCCTATGTGTTTGACCCCAATGTTTTGGGATTTTTCGAATTATGTTCTGAACTACACTTGCTTCAGGGCGAAGGCATTGTTGGTAAAGCACTAGGAACAAATCAGCCGTGTTTTGCTACTGACATCACACGCTTTTCTACAACGGAATATCCTTTATCAGATTATGCTAAGCTTTTTAGACTAAGTGGTGCAGTAGCAATACGTCTTCGTAGCACTTACACGGGATCCACTGATTTCATTTTGGAGTTTTTCCTTCCTCATGGTTGCAGAAACAATGATGAACAAAAGCAGATGTTAAGCTCAATATCTTATGTAATACAAAATTTTTCTAAAAGTTTGCATGTAATAGATGGTGATGAATTAGTTGAAGAATATTCATTTTCAGTCAAAGAAACAGGTGAGTCGTCTTCTTGGATTTCATACATGATGGAAGCCCAACAGAAGAGTGAAAGTTTTGCTGCCCCGATGGCGTCCCACAAAGAGGAACCACAAGAACTCGGAGTTTTAAACCAATGTGATCATCAATGGTCAACATTGTCTGGACGTGGGAAGAAAATTCAGCCAGATTTGAAACCCAAAGTGAAAAAACAATCATTAGGCATCAGAAAATCAGATGAAAAGAAACGAACACGAGCACCAAAGAACATAAGTTTACCCGTTCTCCAACAACACTTCTCCGGGAGTCTCAAAGATGCTGCCAAGAGCATTGGAGGTTAACCACCCTCTCTTTTATATCAAACTACAAATAAGAAAATATTACCGTCGATCTAAATATCTATATTTTTTCTTTATTTCTTGTTAATCGTTTCAGTTTGCCCTACGACTTTAAAGAAGATATGCAGGGGACATGGAATAACGAGATGGCCTTCTCGAAAGATAAAGAAAGTTGGTCATTCTCTAGGAAAACTCCAACTCATAATTGATTCAGTACAAGGCACGAAGGGTGCTATTCAACTTGCATCATTTTATACAAACTTTCCAGAACTAAGCTCCACTCTTAAACCAACTAATGATTCTGCCAACCTCTTCACATCTCAAAAGACAACATACGATTCTTCTTCATGTGGTAGCCGCAGTTCTGGTTCCTCAACCCTTTGTTGTTCAAAAGTAAACACCTTGTATGCACAAAAACCTAGTGGGTTGCTCAACACACCAGCTCAAGATGAAGGTAAGTCACCCGCACCAAAAAAGGAAGATGTTTTTCGAGTAAAAGTCGTATATGGTGAAAAGAAGATACGGATTCGTATGTCACGAAATTGGGATTTTGGAGAATTGCAGCGAGAGATAATGGTACGCTTTAACATTGATGATATGAAAAGTATCATTCTTAAGTACTTGGATGACGACTCTGAGTGGATAATGTTGACTTGTGATGCGGATCTTGAGGAATGTATGGATATAAATACACCATCTAAGAAGTGCACAATTCAGCTCTTCCTTAACCAATCTATTCATATGGAATCTAGAATTTCTTACACTGGCAATGGTTCATCCTAACCATAAGATATTTTAGAGGTAGTCATGTGGAGTAAAGACAAATTTATATTTTAATGTAACTATAGATCAACAGTTAACCTTCATTGTTTTGTAACTAGGCTAATAAGTGATTTGTAATATATTTGTTATTCATACCTGAAAATGCTTGAACCAGATTTTGTGGGAACAAAAACTGTCACGCAAGTTTCCTGCGGTTCCATATACTTTTCTGCTTCTATTCTGATTTTCAATGGTTATTGTTCGTGTCTGAATTTGGATATCAAATGGCAGGCTAACCCATTTCCTATCCTGATTCGGTGTATCCAAGGATTACTCATATCTTAAATTAAGTTTTATGCATGTTATTTGTTTACATGGAGATCATTACAAAGACGCATGCATCCTTACACCCAACTTGTAAAATCCACGTAAGCTCCATCATATCCTAGAGAATGTATACTATTCTTATGTTCTGTAAGAGATGGATAATTCGACCAAATCACACCTAATTTCTCACATCAATCTCTATCTCTCTAATAGCTTACTAGCTAATTTATAACCCGGGCGTATGCAGTGGCGGAGCCAGAAAACTAGGTTGTGGGGGGCAAAAAAAAATTCCCTACNAATTCAGCTCTTCCTTAACCAATCTATTCATATGGAATCTAGAATTTCTTACACTGGCAATGGTTCATCCTAACCATAAGATATTTTAGAGGTAGTCATGTGGAGTAAAGACAAATTTATATTTTAATGTAACTATAGATCAACAGTTAACCTTCATTGTTTTGTAACTAGGCTAATAAGTGATTTGTAATATATTTGTTATTCATACCTGAAAATGCTTGAACCAGATTTTGTGGGAACAAAAACTGTCACGCAAGTTTCCTGCGGTTCCATATACTTTTCTGCTTCTATTCTGATTTTCAATGGTTATTGTTCGTGTCTGAATTTGGATATCAAATGGCAGGCTAACCCATTTCCTATCCTGATTCGGTGTATCCAAGGATTACTCATATCTTAAATTAAGTTTTATGCATGTTATTTGTTTACATGGAGAAATTGGAGATCATTACAAAGACGCATGCATCCTTACACCCAACTTGTAAAATCCACGTAAGCTCCATCATATCCTAGAGAATGTATACTATTCTTATGTTCTGTAAGAGATGGATAATTCGACCAAATCACACCTAATTTCTCACATCAATCTCTATCTCTCTAATAGCTTACTAGCTAATTTATAACCCGGGCGTATGCAGTGGCGGAGCCAGAAAACTAGGTTGTGGGGGGCAAAAAAAAATTCCCTACACATGTGAGCGCAAAAAAGACACGATAATATGAAATATTTAAGCATGTGAAATATAGTGTGAAAAATAGTGTTTCGTAAATAGTGGCATTGCCAAGGGATATGATCGCATTAGGCATCGTGGAATTTTTTTAGTGTGAGTAGAAACAAGTCGAGTCGGGTTTAAATAAAGTAAACAAAAATGCTCTATTTTAAATAGTGACCAAAAGAATTAACATAGCAAATGTCATGCAAAGTATATTAAACCACATGCCATTTTTAAAATAACTTAATTACAGTGTATGATATTTTATCAAAACTATAAACATTTTTTAGATTGAAGAAACGTATAACGCTAGAAATTACAATTAGAAAATCTGAAAATCAAGATGTTAACAAAATCATACTATATTGTTACACAAGTACAAATATTATACTAAAAGTCAAAAAGATCCTTAAATATTACTCCCTCCGTCCCAAAATTATTGTCATGAGAGAGAAATCACAAAGTTTAATAAAAGTAGGGGCATTTTAATTTTCAACCACTAAAATGGAATATTTCTCCACTAGATTCTCTAGTTTTTACTTGATAAAGAAAGTGGACAATTATTTTGAGACAACCCAAAAAGGAAATATGAACTATAAATATGGGACGGAGGGAGTATTAGTGTTGTTAACAGTTTAACATAATGTATTTACATATTAAGCATATACGTAGTACATTAAGTTCTGAAAAACCTACTATAATTACTATGGAGTATATGTTATTTGCAAAAGAGAGATAAAGATGTACTGTATGTATTATACTATATTTAATAATGAATAAATTAAGTGAAACTAAAACAACTGGATCCCACATACCCAATTCCCAACCCTCCATGTAAGGCTAATGTGCAAGGGGTGGTGGCTTTACCGATTGCCCCACATCACGCAGGAAAAGCCTTGCCCACTTACTTGGTTCACGCGCCATACACGGAAAACGAAACAAAATTTGGTGATGGCTTCACCGATTTATAAAGCAAAAAAAAAGGGGCTCCACTAGCAACTGCTATTGATATTATCTCTCCAAATTAACCTTCAAATCACTTGTTCTTCTTCTACAACTGCTATTGATATCATCTCTCCAAAATCAAACCCAAACGAAAATTTGGGATAAGAAATAAGAAAAAAATGAAACAAAAATAAAACCTTACAAAAAAAAATTTGGGCAAAATCAACAGTCATTTGAAGAGCAAACGCTTCAAGCTACGACCTCGTTATACATCTGAATTAGTATGAAGAATGTCAATTGGTTGTTGATAAGATGGGTTGTGGATGAAAAAAGTGGGATATGAGTTTGGTGGGATCAGTGGCGGAACTTGAACATTTTTTTTAGGGGGGCCGAATTTATTTTGTAGAGGCTGAATCGGAGATTTGTTTGTAACCTCAACTAAATTACCTCTAAAGCCTATAATTTTTACACTAGGTGCCGCAAATTTTTTTTGGGGGGGGGGAGGGGCGGGACCCTCCCCTGCCTCCATAAAGGTTCGCCCTTGGGTGGGATATGAGTTTGGTGAGATGGGGATATGGATGAACAAATGGTAAATAAAGAGGAAATATGAAGCGTAGAATTATAAATGGGTTTTTATACATACGAGTATATTTGTTACGGTTTTCATTTCGTACGTTGTTTTTTAAGTTTATGTAACGTTTTCATTTCGTACGTTGTTTTTTAAAATTTGAACGTTTACGGTTTTATATTTTTACGTTTATGATTTTAATTGTGTAAGTATTAAAAAAAAAGAACAAAAAAATGGGAGTTAAGGTGAAAAAACATATCCTTTGCCCACTAATTGATGAAGAGTGGTGAAGGGGGGTGAGAGGAGAGAGAAAGCTGACGTGACGTTGAGGTGTCAGGTGAAAAATGTATATCCTTGCCTAGTAGCCTAACCACTTCCCACTTCCAGTTACGTTTTCGGTAGTTTCTCCATTTTTTCCGATGAACAAAGCAACTGTAAAACATTTTCGAAATTAAAAAGTACTCTGATTCTTGATAACCTGAGAGTGTGAGGGCACTCGGATAATTAGCCTGAGGGCACCGGTCCTTTTTGTTGCCAATCTGACTTTTTTTCCTGTATATTTTCGTTGTCGATGGGAGCTTGGTTGGGGGCAACAACTCCCCCCAGTACCTTACACATGGCTCCGCCTCTGGGCGTACGCCCAAGCTGTCCTACGAGATGGTTGTTTTAACAAATATTGTTTTATTTGACGTTTTATAAATTTGCATATTTTTGTAATTGTAGTTTCGAAAATACGAGGATTTGAAGCTCGCACGATGTGTCGGGACATCTGTATACGATAGTAATTTTTCGATACAATTTTTACAACCAAATAAAAAACTAGTGAGCCGCATTGTTCATAAACCAACTAACCATGACAAATTTGAAAAAAGAAAAAAGAGAAAAAGAAAAAAGGTGAAGTGTGACTGCTACTGTTTATAAGCCACTAGGTTATAAGACCCGTGGAATCCATGGGTTTTTAAAAGAGATATTGCAAAATAAATATAAAAAAAAAGTGTGTAAACAAAATAAGGAAAGGAACGAAAGCAAACAGGCTAAATCATTTATTCGAAAGGAATATGAAGTAATAAGTGTATCATAGTATCGAGTACAATGAACAATTTGTGAAACATGATGGCAAAAAACATGAAATTGAGATAATAAGAAACAATAAACGCATGTTCTATTAATATATGAAAGAAACATGAGATAGTACGCGAATTATTAGATAATCAATTGAGTTTGTAACAATTAAAATAAAAAACGTCCATGTGTTGTCGTCTCCAAATTTGACGGTCTTTAATACCAAATGACATATATGAGCGCTAATCAATATAATAACAACTCCCGGGAACGCCTAATAGTCCATAGAAAATGTAAGCAAAAGTAGACTGTGATACATAATCAATTGAGTTTGTAACAATTAAGAAAATAAACATGTTCAAATAATATATGAAAANTGTCGATGGGAGCTTGGTTGGGGGCAACAACTCCCCCCAGTACCTTACACATGGCTCCGCCTCTGGGCGTACGCCCAAGCTGTCCTACGAGATGGTTGTTTTAACAAATATTGTTTTATTTGACGTTTTATAAATTTGCATATTTTTGTAATTGTAGTTTCGAAAATACGAGGATTTGAAGCTCGCACGTTGTGTCGGGACATCTGTATACGATAGTAATTTTTCGATACAATTTTTACAACCAAATAAAAAACTAGTGAGCCGCATTGTTCATAAACCAACTAACCATGACAAATTTGAAAAAAGAAAAAAGAGAAAAAGAAAAAAGGTGAAGTGTGACTGCTACTGTTTATAAGCCACTAGCTTATAAGACCCGTGAAATCCATGGGTTTTTAAAAGAGATATTGCAAAATAAATAAAAAAAAAAAAGAAAAAAAAAAGTGTGTAAACAAAATAAGGAAAGGAACGAAAGCAAACAGGCTAAATCATTTATTCGAAAGGAATATGAAGTAATAAGTGTATCATAGTATCGAGTACAATGAACAATTTGTGAAACATGATGGCAAAAAACATGAAATTGAGATAATAAGAAACAATAAACGCATGTTCTATTAATATATGAAAGAAACATGAGATAGTACGCGAATTATTAGATAATCAATTGAGTTTGTAACAATTAAAATAAAAAACGTCCATGTGTTGTCGTCTCCAAATTTGACGGTCTTTAATACCAAATGACATATATGAGCGCTAATCAATATAATAACAACTCCCGGGAACGCCTAATAGTCCATAGAAAATGTAAGCAAAAGTAGACTGTGATACATAATCAATTGAGTTTGTAACAATTAAGAAAATAAACATGTTCAAATAATATATGAAAAGAACAATAAGATAATACGTGAATTATTCGAAAATCAATTGAGTTTGTAACAATTAAGAAAATAAACGTCCATGCGTTGTCGTCTCCAAATTTTACAAATAAGCAATTAAGTAAACCATTTATGCTCCTTAAAATTTGTCCAACAAATGATCGTTTATAGTGTCCACGACTTCATTCGTGGGAGCAAGAATGGCCTTTTCTTGGAAGTATGACGGATCATTTATGTTATCCAAAATGTTTGGATAAGTAAACTCAAATATTATATAGTTGTACATACCTGTTGAATGTTGATCTTAGGAATTGCATTATTATAAACTAGTAACATGTTTACTAAAACACCCCATGTCAAACTCTTGCAAAAATTTCTCACAAATAGGAGAAATATTTTTTTCGTCTCACATTGTGAATACAAAATCAAAACGTTATGTTTAAAACATCACTTGCATAATGTCTCTTGAATGCTAAAGGGAATACATAACCAATATGTATTTTCGGGGTACATTCAAACGAAGCTACATTGAACTAGGAGCGTTTGGGTTATCTTTTGTTTTATAACAAAACTTGCACTATAAAAACACGTTTTGAGCATCAAAATGAGTCAAGATAACCGCACCTCCACATGGTTTTCATATAGGCACACACTAGAAAATCTACATTGCAATAGTCGTTAACATAGACTAAAATGTGATATTTTATTTTTCTAGGAATCATCATGCCTCCCGTGACTCATTACGATCACAAAGACACCATTAAGTACCTTCCAAAACACCACAAAACCAAAGGCCTTACCGAAAACCAAATCAACATCTTCAAAGCCCTAGAAAAGAGATATGTCCATGAGGGTAGAACCATCGACCCATCCTTCCTAGCCGGAACAAACCTACCCGCCGAATTTGCGGCCATTAACTTTGATTGTCTCTTAGAGATAAACGAGCCTATTTGTCCTAGGTTCATTCTAGAGTTCTATGCTTCCGTCAACCTCTCCTCCGATGATTATGGACGTATGTCTATAAATTTCTCGGCTAGTGGCCATCCTTACTCCTTCACCCTAGATGAGTTTGCTCAAATCCTAGGTGTCCCAAACCGTGGTACTTGCATCTACACCGACAAGCATACCCTCTCAACTCTTGACACGCTCATTGACCGCATTCATCCCTATGATACACCTCTTGTGTCAAAAGATGTACTTCGTGACCACCTCTTCATTAGGACCACCACCACTAGGAGAACCCGTTCGGGAAATGAGGTTAACAAGGATCCATATGGAATGGAACTCAATGAACTCAAGCCCCAATTCGAGAAATGGGAGGAAGTCCTTAGAGCCAATGTCATTAGCACTCTAGGAAACCGGGATCATATCAATGTTTGCCTTTGCTACATGATGTACTCCTTGTCCGTTAGGCAACCCTTCAACCTTGCCTACTACATGGCCAAGAGAATGGCCGACATTCCCGTGCAAGGCACAACGGCTATGCCGTATGGAATGCTCTTGACCCGTCTCTTTAGGTTCATCTCCCCCATTCCTCCAACTCCTAGAGGTCTTCGCCTAGACTACTCTCTCATCCCACACACATTTGTCCCACTTAGTGATAAGAGAGTCTACAAAACCCAAGGCAAACGCCCTCATCCTCCTACCTCATCATCATCATCTTCAATGAGTGAAGATGAGACTTTGCCCAACTCTAGGCTTCCACCTCTAGAATACCTTTCACAACTTCCAACTATTCCTAATGAGTCGGCGGAGTTCAAGCAAACGAAGGGGATGTTCAAGAACATCGGGAGGTTCCTTGGCAAGCTCAAGAAGAAGATTGACCGTCAATGAGAGCGGGTGTGTAGGAGTGTTTGGCACTAGGTGCTATTTGAACAATTTGGTCATTTGAACAATGTGTGTTATGTTTTTATGTGTTGGTAGGATATTTGGTACAATTTGGAACATGTTTGAACTAACTTTGATACAAGATGACAACATTTGGCATGTTGTCAAATTTTCAAGTTTATGAAAAATTTCACTAAGTATAGTGAAATTCGCTAGCCCCCGGTCAAAGTCCAACCGTATGCGTGTTTACATGTCCAATTTTTGCATTTCCTAACCAGATATGAATTATATTTTCATTTTTAAGAGTTTTCGGAAAATTTGAAAATCGTCTTGCGGGTCAAAATAGTGGACTGCCATTTTTTAAGGGTCTGGCGGAACTGGCGGCACCCTTAGAAGGGTTCCGCCAGTGTAAATTTCTGGGCAACCCAGAAATGGCCCAACGGATTCCGCGGAACCCTCAGATGGGTTCGCCCATGTATTCCGAAGGTTCCGTCAGTTCACCTAGAAATTTTTATTCGTTTTCAAAATTTTAGAAATCCAAACTTCCTCAAATCAACCTTATATGTTAGAAACTCATTCCCTATTAGTTTATAACATCATTAGGAGTATTCTAAGATTCTAAAACTAATAGGAATCCCCTTCCCGCCAAAAACCAAATTAAATCATAACCACCTCAAGGAACCCTCACACATAAAGGAAGGAACCCTCGCAAAGGATCCTTCCAATCCGTGAAACATATTCACTCAACCATTTTGACAAGACCACTAAGCATTTAGTGCAAATCTTTGTCTTCTTACTCCATCACCTCCATTGTATTGACTTCCAATTGATTTGACAACCTTCATTACTCACCCAAATCATTACAAACCTCAAAATTCCTATGGCCAAACATCAAATCCAAACACTACCTCCAACATCTCTTCCACCCTATAAATATAACCATCTTAGAACACCTCAAATCACACCATCATCATCAAAATCCCTTCTCTTAATACTATAAACCACAACCTTGACAATGACGAAGTCGACAATGACGAAATCAACAATCACCTCTCATCCACCTCGACCCATTCGGAGAACGGCACGAATTAGTGTCAAACCAATTTGCTCACACCAAACCATCAACCTAAGCTCCTCATCTTCGGATGAATTCTCTTCACCCATCAAAAGTGAACACTTTTTAAACCTTGCATCCCCAACTCCATCACCTAAAGGAGCAAATGAGCTCACTACTCCACCACCAACAAAATCACCTATTGACCCAACTCCNCTCATTGGTTGACCACAATGAGCCTTTTGATCAAATTCCACCACCACAACAAGCCTTCAACCAACCTAAACCATCGTTGTTTCACCCTATTTTCAAAGACATCCATGGCCCTCTATATGGAGAACCAAACTTTGAAAATAATGATCACCCAAGTCCACCACATTCACAACCCCAACTATTTGAGTCTTTTCTTCCTTTTTATGAGGAAATTCTAAGAATGGTCGAAAACAACCTTCATCAAGCAATGAACTTGCAAACCACATTGCTTGAATCCATTTCAAACCCATCCTCCAAACAAGAAACCAAAACCAACCTACCTCCACCACCATCATCTAATGACCCATTTCCACCCACCCATCACCATGCTTGCTCACAATGTGAGCAAATGGTCAAAATAGGTGAAAGCATCAAGATGTTGCTTCACCATTTTCAAGATGAGACCCGCTTCGCTATACAACACATCCTAGAACGTTTGGATGCTCTTTCCCATACAAACCAATCCTAGAGCCCTTTTGGAGGCCTTTTGCCCCATTTTAGGAAGTGTTTGAAGTTCTCTTCTTATAGAAGTAGGATTTTATTTTTCTTTTATTTCTTGGTTATTTTTAACTTTATTTTTAGTTTCTTTAGAAGTAGGGGTGTATTTTCATTTCTTGTCTATTGACTTTTTGAAAGTCAAAATTTTACTTGGAATGATATCTTCTACTACTATCTTATTTTCATTATTGGTTGATCATATATGAGTTGTAATTATGGTTGATTATATTCTCATAATATGTGGTGAGTACATGCTTGATTATGTATCATTTTCACCAACTAACCATTTTTTTGTAGGTTCAAAATCCATATTTCCCAACTTGGCACTCCTTTTAGGGGGAGTATCGACCAAGGGGGAGTAAGTGCATAAGTTCCGCTACACTACTCTTCTTTTTGTTTCGACAAAAAGGGGGAGAAAATTATCTAAACTTAGTAACTTCAAATGATTTTCATCAATTAAGTAAAACAAGTTTGATATAACATTTTTTTTAAGTCTTAACACTAAAATTTGTGAGTTACTTAAAAACAAAGTTTATGTTTTGTCATCAACAAAAAGGGGGAGATTGTTAATACAAATATCGCCTAAAAACGTTATTTATATTTTACGATCTTTGCTAAGTTTTGTTAATGACAAAGTATAAACTTTAGTTTTTAGTAAAACATGATTTTAGTTTAAAGTCTTGCATAACTAGACATTTGCTACATTTACATTTCATATAAAACACAACATTTTTATATTTCTTAAAATAGAAATGTCACATCCCATTTATGGTAAGTTTTGTCAACATACATTTAAGGAAAGGTTGTGTGTTTGACTCACCATAGGTTTCTTACACAAGTTTTGTGTGTTTGACTCTCCATAGTTTTCTTACACAAAGTTTTGTGTTTGACTAATATTTAGTTGATGTGACTTTGGTTGGTTTGGTAAGTTATTGCAAAACACACTGTCAGACCTGGCGGAACCCTCGTGGTACACGGGCGGAACCCTTCTGAGGGTTCCGCCGTATCCGCCAGACCTGCTGGATGTTTTGCTATAAATACCAAGCCATTTGTTAGAATTTTCTTTTTATCACTTCTCATTATACTTTGCACATACACATTCATATCTTTCATCTAACCCTTTAACATCTCATTGTTGTGAAGATTCTTTTGTAGCAAAGAAGTTCACAAGTGCATATTAAGTTACAAGTATTCAACACAACGTTGCAAGACTTGTTAGCTTAGCATCGTGTAGACTTTGTGTAGTTTACACTTCATTTGATTGTGTGTTTTAAGTTGTGATCGGTTAGTATTTTAGTCCTTAAAATACATAGTGTGACGGGAGTTGTTGTACCCTTGTAAAGAACTAAACGGGAGTGGTTGTACCCTTGTAAAAGAACTCGACATCTAGCTTAGTGTCGGTAAACTTGTAAGCGACGTGTAAGGTTTTCTCCGCCGGTGAAAGGAGCTTGTTGACTAGTGAAAGAAACTCTCGAGTTGGATACTCGGGGCGTGGACGTAGGGCAAGGAAAATAGAGTTCCTTGTAGCCGAACCACGATAAACAATCGTGTCATGGTTTGATCGTTTCTTTCATTACACTTGCATATTACATATTGTCTTTGTGTTCATATCTTTGATTAAACGAAAAGTTTCAAAAGATAATTAGATTAAAAACCGGTAAACTATTCAACCCCCCTTCTAGTTTTCCACATAAGGGTTTGGTATTTTTCTTGCCTCTTGATTAATTCCTTGTATTCCTTTCATCTTGAATATCATTATACGCAAAGATCAAAAAGATATGAATTGATATGCATATTATACATATAATCGACCTATATTGAATTTTTATGAGAAATTGATAAATCTTGATTAACTTGATGATATAATGATTAAAACATGCTTGTGGTGATATTGGTAACATCTAGATGTGATTTGTTGGATCAAAAACCGGATTGGTTGTTTTTGTTAAATGTGGCCGCCACCTATAAGAATACCATGGATGAATTTTTGTGTTAATTTGATGATTTTTAAATGTTATGGATGCTTGGTTTCATGTGTGGATTGATTTGGTATAACATGTAACTAGTTTGGTTAATTAAATCGATACGGAAATGGATCTGGTACATATGCATGGATCGAATACACTTTTAATATAAGAGTTCATATTTGTCTTTGATATTTGATGATGATAACATGTTTATGATGATGATATTATATGATTTTGATAAATTGTTTGGTAAATTGTAGATTAAAATGGAAAAGGAATTAGGGTTTATGTGATTTGAATAGTATTAAATGAGAATTAGGGTTTATATTGGTCTAAATGATTAAATTAATAATGATGATGATTAGTGTAATGATTGGATGATTTTTAAGGTTTTTGGTTGATTCTTGATAAGTGTTTTGTAAGTTATGGTTAAGTTGTTAAATTGGAAACTGGAGGGACTAATGTTGTAAATATGGGAGTTTCGGCCTAAATTAAGAAAGAGGGACTAGAATTGTTATTTTATGATACTTGGTGAATTTATGTGATTATTGGATTAACTATGTGGTTTATGTGTTAACTTGATAACTAGAAGGGCTAAATTGTAAATATGGTAACTAGAAGGACTAAAAATGGAAATATGGATAAATGATGCATGGTTCGACCTAAATAAATCATGAGGGGCTGTTTAATGTATGACTTTCTTGACTTAAGTTGATATGTTATAATGTGTGTATGATCAATTGTGACCTTTGACTTGTGATATTAACACTTTAAACCCTAAAACATGTTCGGTGACCTAATGAAACCCTAATTTC
The DNA here is from genome assembly GCA_014162995.1 of Artemisia annua. Taxonomy (NCBI): domain Eukaryota; kingdom Viridiplantae; phylum Streptophyta; class Magnoliopsida; order Asterales; family Asteraceae; genus Artemisia; species Artemisia annua. Next base: position 44,340 of record LBNU01035328.1, read on the forward strand.
ACAAAACCTCTCTAAAACGGAATCCTTGATATTTATGAACACGAAAACTTGATAACATGATGAAACTAACCTATGAGAATGTGTTAACATTCGGGAACTTACTAAATTTGGAAATCTGCTAATTATGGGAACCTGCCATTTATGGGAACTTGCTATTTATGGAAACCTTCTAAATAAGGAAACTTACTAAAAATAGAAAGTCTTATAAAATGGTTAAACTACTTAAAGTGAGAAGTTACTAAATATGGAAAGTTACCTAAAATAGAAAGCTGCTATTTTTGGAAAGCTGCTAAAAATGGAAAGATAACTAAAAGAGGTAACTTACGCAAACCGGACTCTTCTTGATTCGTGTCCGTTCTCTTCTAGGTTCGGTGAAGCCGGAGTGATTCTTTTCTCTCGTTTTTTATTGATCTTGCTTTTGCATTTGGACTAAGGTACAGATATTCTGACCCATCTACAGGTTTCTCATACACTCTTGTCTTTTCTCTTCCTTGATATCTTGAACCTTATTATATTCCCTTGATTATTGAACCGTGTCATATTCCCTTGATTATTGAACCTTGCTATGTTCCCTTGATTATTGAACCTTGCTATGACCATTGTAAACTGAATCTTGCTTGAAACTTACACTATGATTCTTGAACCTTGAAATAACCTTGTTATGACACCCTTGTGACTTTAACCTTGAACCTTGGTAGGACTTGGATACTCTTTGGGATATTATAACAGGAGGTAAACTCTCTTTTCTTAAAGCTATGACCCGGAAACATTTAAATGAGAAATTACTTTATAATGTCACTTGAGACTAAATTTATATGGGCTGGTATTATGAACCTTTCTAAACAAATGGTGGGAACCTACTAAATTGATCCTTATTTTAAACTCTCATTACGACCCTTTGATTTGAACTATGGGACTTTGGGAATTGGAATAATGAACCCTGTGGACAGGAACATTGACTTTGGCCTTGCCACCTTGACCCATTGATACTACATCCTTGGCTGACCCTTTGATATTGAACTCTTGATATTGATTCTTGACCTTGACACTTAATATTGAACCTTAACTGGAACCTTGACCTTGGCTGGACACTTGTACTTGATATTGGACCTTGACTACTTAACCCCTTCAGTATTTTACCCAGGAGCTACTTGTTGTGGAGTAGCCACAACCATAGTATTGATGCACCAATGCTATGTACTTTAGTGTGGTTGGAGAGATGTACCACGCCGTCCCTGATTCTTGTTATCAACTGCTGCAATTATTATTATGATTATTATTGGCCTACAGGGGCGTTTGGATGCATCCTAGATTTGTCTTGTCTTGATACTTGCTTGGGCTACGGCCATCTTGATTATGATTTGGACTATAGTTATTATTACTTGGTGACTGGGCTTGCGTGCAATGCGACCCCTCACTGCTTGGGAGTTGATCACTCCATCTTGATATACTTGACTTGATTCTTGCTTGTGCCTGGGGGATAAATACTGAAGCCTTGCAACTTTGTAACCTTGACCTGGAAGACCTGGTAATTCTTGATTATATACTTGACGACCCTTGAAACTGGTATTTGATATTAAACATTGACACTTAACCTTGTTACTTGACCTTGATACTTAACCTTGTTACTTGACCTTGATACTTGACCTTGATACTTGACCTTGATACTTGACCTTGATACTTGACCTTGATACTTGACCTTGATACTTGACCTTGATACTTGACCTTGATACTTGACCTTGATACTTGACCTTGATACTTGACCTTGATACTTGACCTTGATACTTGACCTTGATACTTGACCTTGATACTTGACCTTGATACTTGACCTTGATACTTGACCTTGATACTTGACCTTGATACTTGACCTTGATGCTTGACCTGGATACTTGACCTGGATGACCCCTTTTATACTTAACCTTGGCGATCTCTTGATATTAAACCTTGATACTTGACTTGGATGACCCTTTTATACTTGACCTTGATGATCTCTTGATAAACCTCGTGATCCCATATACGATCTTCATCTTGTATTCTCTTATCTTGTTATTTTACATTCCTTGTTATCTTCATATCTGTTCACTGAGCTTTGTAAGCTCAGCCGCATTTCTTTTCTCATGCGGCAGGTTTAGTAGGAAGCTGGGTTATGGACGAAGGTTTTGTTTTGGGCTTAGAAGACTTCACCCTATTAGACACTTGCTGGACTTAGAGATGCTTAGAAGTAGTCTTGTTTCGGGCTTATGTTTGTTGATGCCCTTTTGTATCCTGTATCTTGTCTTGTTTCCTTGTAATCCTTGTAAGTTTTGTACTTGTATTGTATCTCCGTTTCACTTGTGTTCTGACTTGACTCCATAAATGTACACTTTAGCCCTTGCCGGGTTGGGGTGTTACAGTGAGGGTTGATCCAAATAATGGGATATATCCCTTGGCTTATGCAGTTGTTGAGTCTGAAACCAAACAATCTTGGAAGTGGTTTCTAGACTGCTTAAGAGATGACTTGGAGCTGTTCAGAAATTCTAATTTTACTTTTGTGACAGATAGACAAAAGGTACTTAGTAATTGTTTTTTATTTTGTTTTCCAATACATTTATTCATGCTCTGCATCTATTATAACTTGATTATAACTGGACTTGTGTGTCAGGGGCTTATACATGCCTTGCAAGAAATGTTCCCAGCAGCTGAACATAGATATTGTTTGAAACATATCTATGACAACATGAAATTATCATGGAGGGGGAAACAATATAAAGATCTGTTGTGGAGGTGTGCAACATCAACTACTGTGCAGTTGTTTGAAAAAAACATGGAAGAACTTAGAAGAACTAATAAGGAGCTTTATGATTGGCTGAAATTGATTCCACCTCAACATTGGGCCAGGTCTCATATGTCTGGTAAGAATATGAACCAGTTTAAGTGTATATTGCATTTTTTGATATTGTCAATTTAGGAAGACTAATTTGTGATGTATATGTGATTTGGTATTCTTAACTAATGTATTGTCAATGATATTGTCATTTTAGTTAGACCAAATTGTGATGTGCTCTTGAACAATATGTGTGAGGTTCTCAATAGACAACTATTAAATGGCAGGGATAAGCCCATCATCACTTGCATGGAATTCAATAGACACTACCTTATGAAAAGGATAGTCATTGTGCAGCAAAAGATCAGCAAGAGTGTTGGACCTCTTACACCAAATGCCACAAAGATTTTCAATCTAATTAGAAAGAATGCTGCTCAAATCATTGTTACATGGAATGGAGGAGATAGATATCAAGCAACTGGTCCTCATGGAGATCAATGGTTGTAAACATGAATCAGAGGACTTGCTCATTTAAGAAGTGGGTACTCACAGGAATGCCATGCAAGCATCCAGTGGCAAGCATATCGGACATGGCTAGCAATGGGATGGAACCTGGACTACCTGAGTCATGGGTGAGTGAGTGTTATTGGTTGTCTACTTGGAAAGAGATGTATAGGTTCAAGGTAAATCCCCTCCTTCATTGTAGGTAGCTACATAAAACACATCCTCACCCTCTTCTATAAAATGTAAGTAAGCAACATCCGAACAGGTGATGTTGTGCATCGCAAAATCATTCCATCTTGCTCCCTCAACAACACACACTAATTCTGATACTCTTCTTACACTAACTCTCCATCTAATCCCCGTATAGTTAGCTAAGTAAATATAACGATTCCCATGATAGGATCCTCCTAACACGTAATCATGATGCAGTTCATGTATATCAATATTAAGTTTTAAGCATTGTCAATTTCTTACAACTACTTTTTTAGAGAAATAACAGTTAATTCTTATATGGTGTTAACTTACAAACTCATCCAAAACATCTTCAGCATTGTCCAAAGCGCAAATAAATTGATTCCCATATATAGCTACTGCATTAACGATTAAGATTATTACAAATAATGTTTGAATGAAACATAAATCAGTAAATATTGTTACCTCGTATGTGTGTTGTTTGATTTTGCACGGCTTGCAAGTTCCGATTGATTGTGGGTGTGTGATTAGATCGGATTCAATAAGATAGAATATGGGTAGCTTGTTGAGGGTTGTGTTGGGTAGAGGTTGTATGTGACATTGTGACAATGTGTGTGGTAGATGATCGGGTTTTACTCAACTGTCAATGGTTGGGTGTAGGTTTATTGATTCCCGCGAAAACATTAATATGCGTATCAGAGAAGATACCGTAAAGTTGCATAGTTAACAATGTGTGAGTACACCGATGGTCCCTCAAGTTGAATGTCGGGTTTAGCTTGGTTTAGCTAATGGTTAAAACGTGATTGGACTATTATGCCCCTCATATTATAACAAAAAACGTGCGTTGACCGAGCCCAAACGGGTCAAGGGACGCATTCGGCCTAAAAAACACAAGGTTTGGATGCATGGCGACGTTTTTTAAAACTTAGGGTACCATGCGATGTTTTTGGGAAAGTTCAGGGACCAACGGTGTATTTTTGTCTTTTTTTTTAGATGAAAGGGAGTGAAACAAAATAATGTTATGTTCTTGAGAGTTTTTCAATGAAGGAAAGAAAGTTGAGTGAAGAGGAAATGAATGAAAGTGTTTGTATTTTTACTCTATAATTTCTTCTTTACTTGTGACAATTGAAAGGTTCTATAAAATGCATTTGGTACATTAAAGCTGTTGATAGGCATATGGAATAAGTGTGTTTGTAATGCTGGGAATCTGTACACCTGGGTTGTAGATCGATGCTTAAGACTACGACTGTGGATGCTTAGAATGATAACGACACTGCTTGGGACAAACTATCAATCGGTCAGTGTCATTTATATGCATCTGTGTCGAGCAAAATGGTATTTATGGATTTTGAACTGATGGGTAGTAGGCTTCCCGAAAAAATAAATTACGTGTGGTGAAGGTTTTTGTTCCAATAAAACATGGAAGACTTGCGTTGAATGATGTCATTTTATCTTTACTTGCTTTGGAATAATGAGATTTTCACTAAATTCTTAGAGTGAAATGTTGTGAATTAAGTGATAGATAGGAGGGTCACTATAAATCTGACTATGAAAATGAACTTTCTATTATCACCTTCACATTTATTTCTTCTGAATTGTTGAGGAACTCTCACCTGCACATCTTGAAGCAACAGATTTCAAACGCCCATTTGTGTGCAGTCAAACCGGTGAAAAACACACACACACGAGAGGCACATCGTCAAATCTGAAGGATGATTAAGAAACACGTACGTGCCCCCATGAACCTTTTCATTTTGTAGGTCAAAAGTAATGCATGTTCTAAAAAATTTCTTGGAACAGTTGAGGTAAGCATATTTATGGAAATAATTCGCATAAACATATAATCGACGGGGCTTAAAGTACATGGATGGAAATTCGATATTCAATTCTAGGATTTCATCAAACCATATTGATTATGAAGACTTCTGAGAAGTTGGCATAGCAAGTGAAACTCCAGAACCACCGGGTAAATCCTTCCATTGTTGAGTCACGGTCTTGATCTGTGTATAGAAGTTGACTCCAGCTTTGCCTGCAAATTCACAACAAAACCAAACTTTTATTTTACCCTATTCGAATAACTGTCTGCTACATTAAACATGAGCGTAAAGTAGATGTATAAAACACCAACGGTTCAAGCTTAGCATGCAAAGACGCACCATAGAAATTGAGGTCACCAGCAAAAGATGCCTTCGAGCCCGTAAACGAGAAAAATGGCAACGGAACTGGAATTGGAACATTTATGCCAACCTGACGCACAATTGGCAGTATTAGACTATTAATAAATAGAATTCATTTGTATATAGGTGTCGATATTTTCACCATCAATTATAACAAATTAAAATATTCCACTTACCTGCCCGGCCTCGATGTCAGTTTGAAATTTTCTAGCAGCCACACCAGATGATGTAAAAATAGCTGCTCCATTGCCGTATCTGCAGAATAAGATCCTCTTTAATACTGAATTATACATATTAAAGTAATTTCACAATCAGAGCAGATTTTTTTTTTCTGGAAAATTTACTTATTTCTGTTTACAATATTTATAGCCTCTTCCAAGCTGTCAGCCTGAAAATAAGGTGCAACCAGAAGATCAGAATATCAGATATTAGGTTGTCTGAGAACGAACATATTCTTTTAATCAAGTGTAAAGTATTAACAGACCTGCATGCAGAGCAGAACTGGACCAAATATCTCTTCCTGCAGAAAGATGCACATTTAAAGCTTTTAACATGACCCGATATTCAAGATTCTTTTTCCATTCTCTCATAAACTGGAGCCCAATAAAGTAGAGATGGCTATTTCGACACGTCTATGTCTAAACTGGGTCAATTGAGGCTATACTTTATCCAAAAGGTTAAATTCCAACATTTTCTCTAACGGTTTAAACGGGTCAAAAGTCACCAGCTTGTATTCAAACAGACTGCCTAAATAATCTTATTTCAGAATTTTGATACACATTAGTACGAAACTCAAGAAAATAAATGAAATAGAAATGCAGATTGACGCATTTTGAATGAAGTTATGCAGATTGACCCAACCCGACCCATTTTGGCTCCTGCTTATTAACTATCCACTTTTATCCGAATCATTTTGACAGGTTACCCTGCCTGTCACACCTCCCCATTTGGCCACCTCTACCATAAATAATTGAACAATGAGATCCTGAAAAAATATATACCTTGTAACATTCCATATCTTCAGTAACACCAGACAAGATTGTTGGTCCCACAAAGTTTCCCTGTTCATATCCTGGAACCTAATCGACATTATAGCATAAAGAAGTAAATCAAAACAAATATAAATAACAAATTGGAGAAAGTAGAAAGCATCCTAATCTGAATCATTACACGACATAGAATGACTAAATGAAACAAAAATGTTGTAAAGTTGGAAAAATACCACAATATCTCTTCCATCAAGTAGCAGTTTGGCACCATTTTCAACTCCGCTCTGGATCAATCTGCACACTCGGTCTTTTGCCTGGTGATGGCAGAAATTGATGTACAAAACAGATAAAGTTAAAAGCCAATTTGTTGGTGCGTCGTCAATATTTAGTGGTTATCCATGCAAGTTATAACTGTAAATATTTGGGATAATAAGGTAAACAAGACGTGCCTGTTTGCTAATTACTGGACCTAGGTCTGCATCAGGTTCTGTTCCCGCATTTACTTTTAGTGATTTGGCACGCTTCACCAACTCATTTTTCCTAAACACAGTTAAAGGAATCAAAATCGATCAATTAACCAAAAAAAATAAGTAAATATAGTAAAAATGTAAAATGATAGATAAACTAGAAGAAAGCAGAATACCATTCAGTTGCATCTCCAACAAAGACGACAGTGCTCAAAGCCATGCACCTTTGCCCTGCAGCTCCAAATCCAGCAGCAACTAGAGCATTTAAAGTAGCATCAACACTTGCATCGGGCATAACAATACCATGATTTTTAGCGCCCATGTTGGACTGCAGGCATTGGTTAAAAGCTAGTCAAAGAAACTTCAAAAGTGTAATTGGCTATAAACTCATAAAGTTAGAAAGAACGCTTAAAATCATAAAGATGAAATTTTATACCTGCACACGTTTCCCTTTTGCTGATGCTCTTGCATATATATGCATGCCAGCCTTCGAGAAACCCATAATGGTAAAAAGTAAAGAAAAATCAGTAGCTAATATAACATTGAAGACATAGAACCTTGAAAGTTACCAACCGTGTTTGAACCAACAAATGATATAGCTTTAATGTCTTCGTCATCACAAATAGCATTTACAATGTCCTGTCTCAAACATATAAACAAGAAAGTATCATTTAAAAGCTTCATGTAAAGTTACATATGCTCCTCACAGAATTTAAAAACTAACAAATTCAATATTCTATAACAGATTCTTAAATAGACTTCTCAGTGATGACAGAAAGTGACTATGATATGAGTAAGTAAGAACAAACATACATGGGTGCCATGTACAATATTCAAAACACCACTGGGTAAACCAGCTTCCATCGCCAACTCTGCAAGCATCATAGAAGCCCCTAAAAATGACACAAAATTATTGAAGAGTATCAGTATAAATAAATAAATAAATAAAACAGAACAAATTTTTTGTGAATGTTCCATTTCTAGGTAATGAAAACTTGTCAACAGGAGGTGAAACCATATGAAATTTAATAATCTCATGCGATCAGGAAGTATATGAAAAGGAAAAACTGAGTAGCTCCTTTTGGTCACTCGCTCAGTCATATAACAATAGTTGTGTAACTGTCTAACTTACGACATAATTCTCCCATCTAAACAATGCAAAGCATCATTAAGGTTTTACTCCCTCGGTAATAATTAAGGGATACACAACGTGGATTCCCTTTACGTCAAGATTCTTTCCATTATGTAAATGTAAGGGTATAGTGTTTTATGGTGCCATATATCATCATTTAGAAAAACAGGGCACTGACCTGGATCTTTCTCTGATGGCTTTAGCACAAAAGTATTACCACAAGTAACAGCAACTGGAAACATCTGCAAGGAAAATATAGAAGAAAGCGTCAAGATCTTTTCTTTTTTCTTGACAGGATAGAAATAATAAAAAAACCAATCAAATTCTGAGTGATGACTTTTAATTTGTGTTTGCCAAAATATAAGGCGTGCTTACTGAATCGAATAATCTATGAACACATATGAATCATTGCTGGGAATCAAATTCTGAGTGTTTGGTTTATAATTTTAGTCTTTACCAAAAAAAAAAAAAAAAAAAAAAAAAAAAAAAAAAAAAAAAAAAAAAAAAAACCTAAGCTTTATATAAGATGTGTTTACTGAACCGAATAATCTATGAACACAAGGGAATCATTGATGAAAAGAAGATTGAGAAACATACCCACAAGGGAATCATTGCAGGAAAATTGAAGGGGCATATACCGGCACATACACCGAGGGGTTCTCTAATGCTATAAGTATCAATTCCATGAGATACATTTGAAGCAAATTCACCCATTTGTAAACTCGCCATTCCACTAGCATGTTCCACCACCTCTATTAATAGAAACACACCAGTTATATCAAAATATTGGTATACATGTTTAGCACTGAGCTATAAACATGAACAAACATACCCAATCCACGGAATACATCACCCTGTGCATCCTTCAATGTCTTTCCTTGCTCTGTAGTAATGTTCATGGCAAGCTTGTCCTAAGTCAAATAAATAACAATACTGGTCAACGATGAAAATATGCCATACACGAAAGAACATTTAAAGGAAAATTAAAATATCCATGCTGCTAACCATGTCTCTTCGAATAAGTTCTTGAAGTTTTAACATGACGCGCTGTCGGGTAGTAATTGGTGTGTTTCGCCACGATGGAAAAGCCTGTTTGGCTGCAGATACTGCAGCCTTAAACTCCTCATCTTTCGTTAAGGGTATTTGCGAAACAACTTGTTGTGTCGCCTAACTCCACAGCAATACGCAAATTATCAAACACATCACACAAACAAACAAGAAACAAGGGAAAAGTAAAGATGTTCAAGAAATGGACTTACAGGGTTTATGACATCAATAAATTCTGATGATTGCGAGTTTAGAAAGCTTCCACCAATTAGGTTTGGTACTTTCTGAAACAAATTAGACCAGTTAGATATAAGTAAATTAAAAAAACGGAAACAAAAAAGTTTTAAGAACTTAACTATCAACAAGTCTATACTATAGTTCCTACAATATACAGTACTATATACCTTTACGTTTTCATTTTAAGACATCTTCTCTTAAAGTGAAGTGTTTTACTATATTATGTCCCATACTATTTTTATAATGTCCATTTAATCCAGGTAGCCCGCTAATATACTAATTACTAGTACTAATCATACTACATATGGAAAGCAACGTTCAATGAATGTCAATTTAAACCGACTATTTAGGAATAGTGAGAATAATTGTCAAATAAATAATCTGATTCCAAGCTATATAACACGGGTACCCTGCTAATAAATACTAAAACAAACATCCATGTCTTACTAATAAAATTCACCAATAATTTTTCCAATTAAGGCTACAGTTGTTATAATAGTTACATTCAGTTTTAGGGTTGTCGGGAATTGCTTATTTTTCTGCTTTTATGCTTATGTTAAAGCAGAAGCATTCTTGTTTCATCCAAAGTGCTTCTACTTATACGCTTATTTTGATGTAAAATTTGCAGATTCTGAGGTGCTGCTTATTTCAAACTTTTTATTTAAGATGAAATTAATATTAGTTTTTTTACCATCATAATTAACATTGTTGATTATAAGTTTTCAACAAATAATTACTTTTTAAGAATTAAGCAAATCCAAACACCATTTCCTAAAACTAGGCTATTACCCGCGCATAGCAGCGACGGTGTATAGTAGCGTTAATTAGTGTGTAGGTTTTTTTATGTTTATATATGATTGTCGAGTAAGTGAGATGAAGAAAGTTGTTGGTTTAAATTGTAATTAAGTATTTAAATATTTAATACTCCAGGTTACATTGCCTTTTATAAGTAGGGTATTTTAGTCTAAGAACATCACTCATTTTTAAGTTTTTAAGTTTTAAGCAAATGTGTATTCTCTTTATCTCTACTACGTATAATGCAAAAATGTTTTTCGTTAATCCTTGAAAACTTAAAAATGAGTAATTTTTAATCACCAAAATACCTCTTTAAAACTTAAATTTCAATCTTTGTTTACTTTCCAACATAAAAATGTTTTCTAAAATAGTTGCCAAAAGAATAGTTTTTGTTTCTAAAATTAACGTTGTTTCTAAAATTACCCATCTTTACAAATTTTTTTCTTTTTTTACAAATTCATCCCAATCCCGTTCTCAATCTCAATCCAGATTTCAATCCCAAGTGAAAACTTTCACTTGGTATCATGTTGTTATCATCTCGGATGATGATGAAGAGTCGCCAACGTCAATTTGTAAATGTTACACGAAACACTTAACCACAATACCTCAACTATAACTATTTGCCGCTATAAAATCCCATCGCGGGTACGCGCCTAGCATGTAGTATAGATAGATACTTCTGTTTAAACAGCTTTTAAGTACTTATATTATTAATAAGCACAAGTATAAACAAAAAAATTAACAATCCCAAACAGTCACTTAGAAATGTAAATAAAATGAATATTCAGTGAACATGATATATAAAATAAAACAAACACATACCGGAGGATCACTATGTCTCAAAGACTGTTCAGTAGCTGTAGATAAGCTATTATTTTTTAAGGCAAACATTTTAGGAGTCAAAGTTGTTGTTGATGCTGTTACACAAAATCAATTGCAAAATATTATTAAAAAAAAAAACATATATATTGAAATATAACATTTGAAACTGATTAGAAACAAAGTGTACCACGTCTGATTGATAATCGGAGCATTGTTTGGTGTTAAAGATAGAGATGATGATGATGATGATATGATTGTAGAGTGGTATTATAAATTTGTCATCCGTTAATATAAAGGTGGAAGTAGTGGGGGTGTTTGGATCAGCACAAGAGTAGGTGAGGTGGCGTCTGACTATATTAGTAGTTTTATTTTATACGAGTAGTACACTCCCTAGTGGACAAAACTAAAGTGATTGTGATATACTAAGGGTGCCTTTCGTATTCGACTATGGGAATGACACTATGACTATGAAAGTGATTAAATGTGTTTGTTTAGGATGATGGGGCCCAAAAATATGATAATGAATGATAGAAATGCTCCGTACTCCATATACGTCTAAAGGGTAACGTATTGATCTTTCATACCGACGGGCCCACCACTACTATCAAAATCATTCCCATTGTCATTGATGACGGCATACCAAACACACCCTTATAAAGTGTTTAAAGTTTATACGCAGTATCTAAAAACATGTTTAAAAAAGAGTAAACTACATTTTTGGTCTTTATGGTTGTATCAAAATTGCACTTTCAGTTCAAAAGTCAAAAAATCGCACGGATCAGTCCAAAAGTCCACGTGGACTTCACTTTTGGTCCAATTTTCTAACCTAGTTAGTTTAATCGTTAAGTCAGTTGCACCGTTAGTCCTTTAACCTAACGGTCGTTAGCAATGTTTGCACCGTTAGTCCTTTCAGTTAAAAAATTTTGGAAATTTTTTTTTTCAAAAAAAATAATTTGAAAAATTCGAAAAAAATTCTAAAAAAAAATTCCAAAAAAAAAATTTCTAATAAAAATTTTTCTTAAAAAATTCGAAAAAATTTCTAAGAAAAAAAATTTTGACGAAATTTTTTTTTTCCAAAAAAAATTTTTTTGACGAAAATTTTTTTTTCCAAAAAAAAATTTTTGAAAAAAAATTTCTAATAAAAATTTTTCTTAAAAAATTCGAAAAAAATTCTAAAAAGAATTTTTTTGACGAAGCGTATAAGGATAGAAATTTGAAAAATAAATTCTAAATCGATCTATATATATTTGACATGTGATTTGTAATGTGGAAATGTAAATAAAATGAATATTCAGTGAACATGATACATAAAATAAAACAAACACATACCGGAGGATCACTATGTCTCAAAGACTGTTCAGTAGCTGTAGATAAGCTATTATTTTTTAAGGAAAACATTTTAGGAGTCAAAGTTGTTGTTGATGCTGTTAAACAAAATCAAATGAAAAATATTAAAAAAAAAAAAAAAAAAAAAAAAAAAAAAAAAAAAAAAAACATATATATAGAAATATAACTTTTGAAACTGATTAGAAACAAAGTGTACCACGTCTGATTGATAATCGGAGCATTGTTTGGTGTTAAAGATAGAGATGATGATGATGATGATATGATTGTAGAGTGGTATTATAAATTTGTCATCCGTTAATATAAAGGTGGAAGGAGTGGGGTGTTTGGATCAGCACAAGAGTAGGTGGCGTGTGAGTAATAGTAGTTTTATTTTATACGAGTAGTACACTCCCTGGTGGACAAAACTAAAGTGATTGTGATATACTAAACTAGTTTATTAGCCCGTGAAATTCACGGGAGTAAATTTAAAACCGTTGAATAGTGTTTATGTAGATATCAATTTGTGATATTATGTGAATAAATGATATATTAGATGTATGAATAGAAAATATTATTACTATATTATGATACAAATAAATTTTTGTATCACAAATAACAAACAATATATCAAGACTTATCAGTTATCATATATTCCCCATATTTTTCATATTAAGCTATTTGTGCTTATCACATATTCTCATAGCATACACCAAACCACATATAACTGATTACTTTACTTGTTATGCTCTACCTTCTTGATCCCAAACGACGTAAATATTTCATAAAATATCATTTTCTGTGGTTTTGTTCTACATTATTGATCTTAAACGATGCAAAGATTTCATAAAATATGTGTGCTTATAATGCTTTAATAACAAAAGTCAGAAAAAAAATGTATTTTTGAATAACCCTTGTGGATTGTTAGTTGATTCATTTATTTCATGCAAGTGCTTGTTTTAATATGTTCACAGTTGTAAATTTAAGAGTTTGAATATTGATCTTGATTTATATATATGTGAAAATGTATTATAAAAAGTATAATTGTTCATACTTTGAACCAATTTCTTTATGAATTCACATGGTAAAATGAAAAACTATGAAATCAAAAGAAAATGTATTATGAAAAGATATTTGACATATAAATGATCGATTTTTGAGAATATGATCGGAGTGGTAAAATAATGTAAATAGTCAATACCAAATAAATGTATGAAACAAAGGGAATCATGGTAAATAAACATAAAATAAATTTTATGCCTGATACAATAGTATTCTTTGATAGTCATTGTACTCGTAATGACGACTCAAGTAATGATGGTAAAACATGAATAAATAACGCCTTATATTATTGGAATCGACATTTAACTTGACAATATAATAAATGATAGTTTATTGACCCGTGGACAACAGGGGTGGTAAAAGGGCTAACCAAATATGTTGTTTTAGTATTCAGATTACAACATTGAAATTTTACTTACAGTAGGAATCGTTAGTGTTATATATTTATGGTAGTTGCTCTTTAGTGCTCGTATCAAGAAAGTCTAGTGTAAGAAAATATGTTTTGTAAAGTTGTAAACATAAAAAAAGTCATAATTCGCAATGCGTTTTGACTTTGGAACAATGCGAAGTAAATTAGGACTATATACGTGGTTCTTATACTCTACAAGTTTTTGATATAATAAAGGGATACAAAGTTGAACATGCTGGGTGTATAACATGTTCAAGTTAAATGAGTCATGATATCTGTGTATTGCTAATGAAAGGCACACCAAATTGGTACATGTATTAAGTCATAGAATAACAAGCTAGTCTTAGATTACGAACTTTTGTATCCCGATAATGTGAAAAATTAGGAATCATTAGTGTTATATATTTATGGTAAGCATTGATAAGTTGCAATTTCATTATAAATAAAATAACTACAAACCCTCACATAATGTGAAACAGAAAAGACAAATGACTTGTCAATGACCACCGCGGTCTATACTGAATAATGAGAAACAAACGACAAAAATGCGCGATTGCAGCTTATTCGGCTAACAAAAAAAAGGTTTTAAATCTTGACATCCTTTGGTTACTCCAAATACATGAGTTTTTTTGGGTAGTGCTACCATCTTCATTGTCACAATAATATGGTTTGTGTATGGTATCAAGCTTCCTTTTGCCGCCAGGACTCGTAGCAGTCAACTTCTCCACAGTTTACGGGGTATGTTTTTCCCCAGCTAGAGTTAAAGCATCCTAAAATAGATTTGAGGAAAAACAACTCCAAATGTCACTATGTAATGTACAAAAATGGATGAAATTTCCCACAAAGTTTAGTATTTATACCTTGGTGCTCATTGCAAAACCAACTGAAGATGACTCCTTGGGACTTATATTCTCTTCATTCATTCAGTCCTACATGCCTAAAAGGGATTAAATTTAGTTATAGATAACAAATAAGCTTATAAACAAAGCATTAGGAGTGGATTTGACAGATCTAAAACAGAAACTACATGAAACATAAGTGATATAAAACTTAATAACTAAACTTATTTTTTGCAATTGAGACACAAAGACCTTTATCTGCGCTTATTAGCCATAAGTATGTGACATGCACTGTTTGTCGAAATTGTAAAATGGCATCAACTACACCAACATTGCAGTACTATAATAGTTCCCAAACTTCTTTACACATTTATATCAAGTATCATTTAGAGGGGGTGGTTTAACCTATCTGAAAGTAATCTTTACTACTTATAAAAGAAAAATGGTCAAAGGGGAATGTGAAAAACTGAATTTTCGGTCAATCCCGATTTTGCCCCTGCGAACCGCTAGAAATTAACATTGAAACTGAATTTGGTATGTAATTATAAGCGTGATATGCAAAACTGAATTTTTGTCTACAGCCATGCAAAATAATAAGGAAACCATATGCGATTTAATGGAGATGCAAAATATACAGCCATGCAAATTACAAGATTACGACATACCATATATACATAAGGAAAGCTTGACATTTACAAGAATGGGTTGTTTATGTTTAATTAGAAGGAAACGATTTGTTTATGTTTAAGAAGGAAACAATTCATAAATAACATCAATGCTAGGAACCGCGTTTTTATTTTTGTATTAAAGTCTGATTTGCATAAACCACCTAACACAAAACCTAAAACACCTAACACAAAACCTAAAACCAGTCTATTCTGTCATTTTCTTCTCTGTCAAAAACACACAGACTACACCTCACTAACTGGTGCCCATCACCAACCTATTCTTCATCTCTCTCTAAAAACACACACACCCAAAGCCCATCTTTGTTGCCACTGAAACTGCCGCCACTATAACAGCCTCTCTCTCTCAAATGTTATGGTGTGCTAGGTGGTTTTTGTAGGTGGCTTTGGTGTTGGTTTGAGTGTGTTTGTTTGTTCTTTCCATTAAGATCCAGCCGGGTAGATGTTTTTGTTGTTCGTTTCGTTCAGATCTACCACAGTGATAGGTTGTGTTTTGGCTTTTTAATATGCTAGATCCGTAAATCTTACCTTTTTAATCAACTTTTAAGTAATGGTGAGATCGATGGCTGTTTTGTGGCTTTAGTTTTGTTTTGGTTGTTTTATCTTTTATGTATGTTTAGTGGCTTCTCGATGTTACGTATTTTTGAGATTCATTTTGTGACGCCGGTGATTCTTATGAAGTAGTTTGTTATGTATTGTGAAAATATGTTTTTTCACAAATCTTTACTAGCCGTTTTTGTTAGAAAAAATGTATTGTGAACATATGTTTTTTATTTACTTGTAGCTTTAGAGTTTAGACGTCTATATATATCTTCTGAATTGTGTGGGTAATATTTACTCATATGATTATTATTGTCATTGTATTTCTCTTTTTTATACTTTTCATTAGGCCTACCTTGTTATGTGACATTTCTTAAGTTTGTGCAAGAGATGCGCTTTTTTCGAAAATATATTTAGCCGTGATGATAAATTATTCAGAAAAAAAGGGTGGCAGGTAACAAATGTAGAGATTTGATGTAGCTTTGCTTGGTAAATCATAAGATGGTAGTGTGGTAAAATATGTGAATGACAAACACTTAGGTTCTTTTGGAAAACGAATATCTTTTATTCCGAGTTTAAGTGACATCAGATAGTAGAAAGATATTAGCCTAAGTGATAAAAAAAAGTAGTGACCATTTATGCTTTCATTATGTCATACGGCATGTAAAAGAAGTAGTAAAAGTAGGAAAACTTTGCATTGCAAATTGAAATATCATGAGACTAGAAAAAAAAATAGCTCTTGGTTTTATGTTAGATTTCAAGTATAATCAGTACTATAACAAAAGCTGGACAACTTCATATTGTAAATTGAGATATCATTAAAAGAAAAAATAGTAAGGACCCTCTTGGTTGACAAAAAGACTTGTGATAGACTGGACAATAACTAGAAAAAAAGAATCTTGACATAAACAAAGAACTTTG
This sequence comes from Artemisia annua, assembly GCA_014162995.1. Classification (NCBI taxonomy): domain Eukaryota; kingdom Viridiplantae; phylum Streptophyta; class Magnoliopsida; order Asterales; family Asteraceae; genus Artemisia; species Artemisia annua. The sequence continues at coordinate 61,285 of LBNU01035328.1, forward strand.
TGAAAAAGTAGACAAGGACATTTTAGTGCAAAAATTAGGACGCCTGATATTGAAAAGAAAGTGGCATGGTGGTGTAATAGTAAATAGTGTATAGACGATGCATCGAAAGTTTAAAAGAAAAGATTGCATTCGAATAGACCTTGAAGTCTTGACCTAATAGATCAACAAGTATAAAAGAATGGATATACAAGTGCCCAACAAACGCAACAAATTATGTTTAAAAAAAATAAATAAATAAATAAATAACGCGAGTAAAATTTAGTCTATATTTTGATTGACGTTTCAAACATATAGAACCTAAGAGTTTCTAGATATTCATAACGGTTATGAGGACACTAAAAATTACCATAACTTAAATAACAATGCTTGATGTCTGTTATTGCGGAGAGTTTGGCTCTCTAATGTAGAAGTCGTTTGCCAGTATTATGTTTCTCCGCCGCTTTGCAAGCATACATGGTGTTTAATTGACGTTTAAATTTTTATTTTTTTTAATATAACGTTTGGGTATACTTTTGTCTTAACAACTACTCCAGGTGAAAATCATGTAATAAAAACACTATAGTTTTTTCAGCCACATAATGAATGAAAAGAAAGAGCGTAACTGACGGTTGTTACCTCTAAACCATTCATGTAATCCAAGAAAATGACGCACACACACAATGAAACATAGAGTGATATCGACACAACTAGAATTTATCGGAAAAGTAAAAAGCCAATATTGTGGAACGTTGAAATACTTATATAAGGAAATTTACAATGCCATTTAAGACACAAAGACCAGACATGCGTTTGAAAAATTCGATATGTTGAAATTGCAAAAACAATGAAATCAACTAAAAAACACTCCAATGAACTCAGAAACATCAATCCAAGCTCAAATATCAATCAAGTAATCAACTAATGAAAATGGAAATAAAAACAGTTCAAATGAATGTTATTAATGCTAGATGAATGTTAACCATAAGCTAGGTTATAAGCTAATTACTAAACTACAAANAAAAAAAAAAAAAAAAAAAAAAAAAAAAAAAGTTGCTTCGAACGTTTGACATGCGTTTCGAAAGTTATAAAAACATAATGCACCTTTCGTTTGAAATTGTGAACTAATTAAGGAAACATATTGATGGAGAAGAAGCTTGTTTCATACCCACAATATTTCAAGCGGGAAAATTCAAATTATTAAGCCTTGCCTATATAAACAACCCAAAAAAACCATGGAGATGCAAAATCATTTCTGGTTCGACCGAAAACAATGGAGATGCAAAATCAAAAGAATGTGGATGATGATCTTGATGTTAGAAGTGGTTTTCTTTTCTATGATCTTATTTGCTTTATTTAATCCTTATTTACACAACTTGTTTGTTATTTTTATACCAGCTTCATCTCCCTCCTAATCTTGATCCACACGCGAATCCTTTTTTTCAATCCTAATTTGATAAATTGGAATTGGGATGACGTTATTGACATATTGTATAGTACAACCATTTGCAATTACATTCTGATCGATTCACGTTCTATTTTGAAAGCTACACAAAACACTCATCACAATATCACAAATCGTTAATTATTTGCCGCTAGGAATTCCGTTGCTATGCACGGGTACTCGCCTAGTTATTTTAATAAGCAATCTCATGTGGCCCTTTTGAGCAGTTTCAATAATCAATTCCAAACAATAAAGATTGAATCATTACCTGCAAAAGTCAGTGATAGATAAAGCATCCATGTTGGCTTCTGTTCCTCCCGCCACCATAACATCAGCATCTCCAAACTGAATCATTCTTGCTGCATCGCCTATTGAATTTGTCCCCATGGCACATGTTGTCACTGCAACATGGTTGAGTTCCTAAATTCAAGATTATTACTATAATATCCGTTATGGAAACATAAAGATAAAACTAAAATAAGGGTCCCTAAATTAAATATAATCACCCACCTGGAAGCATTATTTCATGCTTACATGACCAGCAACCATGTTAATTAATATTCGAGGGGAAAAAAGAGAGACTAAGATGACGCAGTAACATGCTTTATAAATGTGATTAAGAAATTAACATCCAAAAGAAAGAAGGAAATAAATGTCAAAGAAGGAAAAAATAAACCTTTTCGCATATCAATTGTGATGCATCCAATATATCACCGACGCTTCAAATTCCCCCACCTATAGAAACTCCCTGATTTCTTCGAGTTAGAAACAATATATAATAACAATAAGAAGACAAAAAAGTAGATCATGAAACATAGATTTGAACGTGTTCAACAGTTTAGTTTTAAATGTGTCAATCACGGTTCTGTTTTATTATCTCACATTTCGACCCCGCTTAGAAAATAGCTTAAAAGGTTGTTACGTCAAAGTCATTTGCAAGTGTAGTTCTGATAAGAAAACGTCCAAAATCATTTTATTCGAAAATTTTGATTATTTTTAAAACAATATAAGTAGACCCACTGACTGATTCTTCAAACCTGGGGCATGTCGATCCTGAATGAAACTAAACATCATTGATCCTACTATCAATCAATCCGTCCAACCCCTGGATATTGACCTACCGGCAACTTGGAACTCTCACTCTCCTTCAGCCACTTCGGGATGGGGGTGCTACCCTATCTCTCGAGTAGTAAGAGTATGTGTATAACTCAGGGAAAAAATGTTACTTCAACCCGTTTTAATCCCTACCAAAACTACCCATTTTGACCAGTTACCCCACTTGCATATTTTATCACCTCTAGTGAAAACATATGTAGTATATGAGAACTTACGGTTTTCTCCTTGTCCTCTTTCTCGAGGGTATCCAATTAGCATCTTTAAGTGCTTCGTCTACGGCACCCAATGCATGTCTTGTAAACCTTGCAATTGATTTACTATGCTGCGAAAAAAGACCGTAATTCAAAGATCAATTATATTAAGTATCAAAACACTATATTCGGCATTTTGCATATATTTTTATTAGGATACGAAACCTTAAAATCTAGCCTTGATTGCTCGTTGAACTCGCCAGGGTTAGTACCACATGGTACAATAGCAGCAACTTTGGAAGTTAACTTACATTCCCTCCCTATCAGATGATAATGGTGACTCAAATAGTGTGACATTATGGTTATAAAATGTTGCATTTACAGTTGTGAGACAGTAATGGGACAATGGCATTAGTCTTAAAATTGCAAACTTTCAACTGCATCCCCTTGGTATGTTATTTTCTCTATATAACCCATGTTACATTGCTATATGTGTTCTTGAAGCATTACTTCTTGAATCATTGGTATATGTGCTTGTTAACTTAACCAAAACAAATAAGGTATTATAAGCCGGTAAAATCCAGACCCACATTTAATAACTGTTAATGTACACTAAAATCAAATCAACCTTTTCCAAAGAAATAAGTAAATGATTTACGGAGTACCTTCTAACCAAGGAAAATCGACATGAGATTTTGCAATATCTGCTCCATGTTTTGGCCACTGCACACCTGCATCCACCATTACAAAAACAAAAAAGAAACAATCAAGATTGTATATCAAATTATCCACAAAAACCTGATAAGTAGAAAAATTTGTCTACAGTCAAACACATTTTATCGTTTAAACTCATTTGACCTCTGAAAACAAAATATTAATAAGAAATACCCGGTTTCAGTACTCATTCAAAATTGATTATTTAAGCAATCAGTAACCGTTTCCACAATAACAAGCGTCTTGTGCCACGTGGTCCTTGGTTCATTGTTCCTCACTTTGACACATCAATCCTCAACATCCACAAGTCTTTGCTTTGTTGAAGAACTTCCAGCAAGCTTCTCCATTTCAGCATCACCTCTTTCTCGTTTAGTAGCATCATCAGGTTTAGCTTGACATTAATCTCCTGTACATGAATTATTACCTCATATGAATAATAATTACACATGAAAAAAAAGAAGAAAAAAAGAAAACTATAATTAAAAAAATTAAGTTGAGAACAAATGCAATTGAACCATGCAATTCTGGACAATTAAAATATAACATGTTGATGATATACTAATGCAATTGATAGTATATGCAATTGATAATAATACAATGAATTTCACACACATTTTATCAAACACATACAGTTGTGTTGATTTTTGGATGATGATGGCAGCTTAGGTATTTTGAAAGATATTGGGTTCGAGTTTTTTTTGAATGAATCGGTATAAGTTTTTGGGATAGGCAGGTGAGTAAAAATGGGGTGGGTGGCCGAATTTGGCGAAGCTTTCATCACAAGCTTTGCTTTTAATATGTCATTTCCTTATTTAATCGTCAACTCAAAATTAATGTGTGAAATTACTAACTTAGACATCTTAGAATTTGCGTATTGTTTTTTTAGATAGGCAGAATGGTCTTTTTTATACTCTCCTTTATTAGAATTGATTGAGTCTGAAACAGTCAACAAAAGTAAACCAAAGAATTGGTCAACTAAAGTCAAACTATAAAAGGCACAATGCACCAAGGAGAGTATAGGACTTCCCCGGGTCGTTATGTCCCAGCGAGGTGTGAATGGTATTAAAAACGACTTGTGATCGGGCGATTATGAAACGATGATGGGAAAGGGATAATAGTGAATTGGATGATTACGCTAAGTGAATATAAGTGAAAACAAGTTAAACAAACTAAATTAACCAAAACGTAAAGCCAAATTAACCTAGAACGTATTTAAAATTAAAAACGCGCGATTATGTTAAAAATAACGTAAGCGCGCAAAATAAAAGGTGAAACGTGAACAATATTAATCCTACGGGTATGAAAATTACTTGTCTAGAATACTAATGATAAAAGAAAATTTTAGAAAAAAGAAAATTATTTATTTGATAAAAATCCTATTTATTATGATTTAAAAACTATTTATCACTAATTAAATTCTAATAATTAAATTACAAGTCCTAAAATTCTGAAACTTTTTTAACAAATACTACTAGGTAACTAAGTCCTAAGAAAAATAAGAAAACGATGGATCACATTTCAAAATAAGCAGTAATAAGCAATAATAAGCAAATAAGCTTAAATTACTAAAGCCACTTTATAAATAAAATTTGCAACTTCTAATCTAAAAAA
>LBNU01035328.1:66685-80356 GCA_014162995.1 Artemisia annua
GTCTTCTTTCTTCTTTTCTTTATTTATAACCTTCAAAGATGGTCCCTGGTACTTTCCCACTTCCATTCATAGCCATTGGATCATTTAAATCAATCTCAGCCTTTAAAATTGCTTTTGGCTCCATTTTTCTTTGACTGTTTCTCTGGTTACTTGGAGAGATTTATGATCAATAAATGCGTTTTGGATCATATGGAGGTTAGGGGGGACATGGAATGGTGAAGGTGAGCTGGAGGTATGGTGGTGAGCAGTAGCAGGTACCAAGTGGGGGGGAAGAAAGGTGGGATTGTTTGACTATGTGTTTGACCCTGGGAAGGATAAAAACCGGGGGTTATATTTTTGGGTGTTGGGTCGTGTTATGGTTTTGGGTTTGGATTGGGCTTTATTTAACATAAGGGTCCGTTTGCTGTTGTAACTTATATAACCACAAGGACCAATGTTGTAATTAGCTGAAAATGAAGGGCTGAAGTTGCCCATTTTCCAAAGTCCTTCCAAGGGTAAGACTTGCCAAGTTTCAATAGTATAAGGATAAAAATTGATTATTTTTCAAAATTTAAACTTTCAGGGACCAAATATGTCACTTTTTGAAACTCGAGGGACTAGACTTGCCATTTATGCAAACTTTATTGTTTTTCAATTATTTTCAATCCTTTTGCATCTGAAATACACAAAAACACATTTCAATGATATTTGTAACATTTATATGGTCATTTGTGTGCTTTTGGTCGTTTTTGTGGGTTTAAACAATGTAAAATATATGTGTATTTAGACACATATCAAGAATATATAGATTAAACATGTTAAAAAAAATACGGCTTTAGTAAGGGGGTCGGCAACCGATTACCCACCCAAAATCCCATCAACTCACTCTCAACCAATTCTATTATGCCACATCATTCACCTACTTTTTTCATCACTAACTCATTTTTTTTTAATCCCTTCACTCACTTCATTTTTTTTAAACAAAACTAAAATTCCATTAAAATTAAAAAAACATTACTACATAATATTACTAAAAAAAGGCTAAAGTTGTAGCAAACAAGGGCTAAAGTTGTTAAGTTTTATAAGTTCTATTGCACTAATTGGTAAATACAAATAAATATTAGGAAGCAAAGGACAACAATTTAGACTATAAGGGTGCAAAGTGACGATTGGCCAAAATAATCATCTTCCTCCTACATTTAAAACAAAACACTTGCCCTGTAACTTGTATTCAGCCATTTTTTTCTTTCAAATTATTCAAAACAAAATAATATCAACTTAAATTTTCCAACGTTCAAAAAAATTGCCCCAACGGTCGAAAAAATAGCCCATCCCGTGCGTGAAACTTTCCCATGTGGGATCCTTCCCGTGCGGTACCGTGGTGCCGGCGGCAGTGTTCCCGCACGGGATCAATCCTTTCCCGTGCCTTCACGCTTCCACTGCCAACCCCCTAAGTACTCTAGAAAATAAATTTTATTTTCAGATGGTTTATGAGATTAGGTTAGATTAGGTCTATTGTTAACATTTAATATCAACAAAATCCTAATAAAATATATCAAATAGCATATGCGGCCATAAGTTATGTTAATACAAATATCGTCTGAAAAACATTATTTATATTTTACGATCTTTGCCGTATTTTGTTAACGACAAAATATAAAGTTTATTTTAGCAACAAGTATAAATATAGATAAGTCTTTTACATATAATGTCACAAGACCTTTTCAAAACATCACTTAGCTAAACATTTGCATTATACACTAGTTTAAACATAAATAGAAAGTTATATATTACATCATGTGTTGCATCATGATCTTTGGAAGATTGTATGATCTTTGGAAGATTTGATGAAGATATTATTTAGATTGCTACTCAATGTATCAAGGAAAGATATGACAATATCTTGGCTAGATTTGGAAGAAACTATGGAGGATTTTGTGTCAGAGTTTGGCGGAACCAAACTCCAACACGGACGGAACCAATCATTTGGTTCCACCCAATTCGTGGCCTACTGTGGTTGTTTTTCTATAAATAGCAGGCCATCCCATCCCAAGTTGTTTCTTCATCACTTACAATCATATATTATCATACATACTCTCATTGCTTATATCTAACTCATTCATCTTTCATTTTAGTGAGATTCTCTTGTAGCAAGAAGATCACAAACTCATATCAAAGACATACAAGCTTCAACACAAAGTTGCAATACTTGTTCGTTTAAGTAGTGTGTGTGAACTTGTGTTGTTCATACTTTCATTGATTGTATCTATTCATTAGTGATCGGTTAGTATTTTAGTCCTCAAAATACATAGTGTGACGGGAGTGGTTGTGCCCTTGTAAAAGAACTCGACATTTAGCTTTGTGTCGGTAATCTTGTGTAAGCGACGTGTAAGGTTTCTCCACCGGTGAAAGGAGCTTGTGGACTAGTAAGAGTAACTCTCGAGTTAGATACTCGGGGCGTGGAGTAGGGCAAGGAAAAAGAGTCCTTGTAGCCGAACCACGATAAACATTCGTGTTGTGGTTTGATTGTTTCTTACTCTTTGCTTACATATTACTTATTGTTTGTTAACATCAATTGTCGATTACACGTAAAGTTTTCTAAAACAATTAAATTAAAAACCGGTAAACTATTCAACCCCCCTTCTAGTTTTCCACAAGTTAAATCCATTAGACTAGTTGTAATAAGGTGTAAAAAGTCGGCCGGTCGCCACTTAAGGACTCATCCCCCTTGCTACTCTCGGTCGAGAGATGTCGGTCGGTCAAAAAAAAAAGTCGGCTAGCCTACCGAGTGATGCACACCAAAACAAAAAATGTGACTGTTTTGCATTGAATAGTAATAATAATAATAATAATAATAATAATAATAATAATAATAATAATAATAATAATAATAATAATAATAATAGTTCTTTTAAATTTTAAACACATTTTAATAATAATAATAATAATAATAATAATAATAATAATAATAATAATAATAATAATAATAATAATAATAATAATAATAATAATAATAATAATAATAATAGTTCTTTTAAATTTTAAACACATTTTACCCTAAATACCCCGTTACTTCACCATTTTAATACACACTTTCAAACACATTCTTCTTTATACATTTTACACATTTCATCTATAACCCGATTTTTTTTTCATCCTCGGATGATGAAGATGAAGTTAGTAGCGATCTAGCATTTCTTACGGAGGTCACGGTTATTCAAGTTTCATCTTCTTCTACCCAAAAATCCCACGAAACCGGCAGAAAGAGATCGTTACAGTGCTCATGATCATCTAGTGGCGGCTTATTTCTCTAAAAACCCAATGTATGACAAAGAAATATTCCATACGCGGTCCCGAATGAGCCGAACGCTATTCACACGCATTGTTCGAGAACTAACTGACCATGATCCGTATTTTCAACAAACTAGTGATTGTTCTGGAAGAGTTGGCATTTCCACATTGATAAAGTGTACCTCCGCAATTCGTCAATTGGCATACGACACCGTTCCTAATGCTCTAGACAAATATCTCCGAAGCATTTTGTAAGGGTATTATGGAATTATATGGAAACAAGTTTTTGTGAAAGCCGACATATACTAATATAGAAACACTATGATTTTCGCTAGCAGAAACATGGGTTTCCTAGGATGATAGGAAGCATTGATTGTACGGATTATCGTGGGCTAATTGCCCAAATGCATTGCGTGCTCAATATTGTAAGGGTGATCACGGGTCAGATCCATTCATTTTATTGGAAGCAATTGCCTCCCAAGATTTATGGATTTGGCATATGTTCTTTGGTGTCTGCGGGATGAACAGCGACGTGAACGTTATACGGCAATCAGGAATGGTCTGTACTTATGAAGTCAATTTCACAGCCAGGGTCGAATGATAAAAAGTGAATAATGTATAAAAACGCGCACGAAGCAGCAAGGAAATATGTGGAACGAACGTTTGGCGTTCTAAAGAAAAAGTGGTCTGTAATAGCATATCCCGCACAACCGATGATCCTAAGTAAAATAACGGATATGATGCAGAGATACATCATATTACATAATATGATTCTAAAAGACAAATGGATGGCAATCTCTCCCGAATTTTATCTAGATGAGCAACATCGTGATTATGATCTCGTACGAACGCATAAAGAAACGTTAGAAGTTGTTAAAGAGATACACAACCAAACAACTCATCTAAGCTTTAAAGCCGATTTAGTGGAATATATTTGGCGTCGAACAAATGCACACTAATTTGAAGGTTTAATTTTATTGTTAAAAAAATTGAAATGAAAAAAAAAAATAAAAAAATAAAAAAATGAAGATGTGAGTCGCCTTATTACACCAAATTGGTCCTGACGTATTCTAGGATAAAAAGCCCTAAGGTGACTAAAAAGATGTAAATCACTTGGGAGTCCTAATTAATAAGTAGTCTTATTGGTGTAAGCTTTGATAACTTTTTGCTTGAATTTCATATTCTTTGTTAAATACAACAACAAATACTACCTTTGTCCCAAAACATAAGTTCATTTTGACTTTCTGATTTCTACTTTAACCTTAAATATTTTTCTTTGTATTATATAATACTTGATGAAAATTATATCGATGAAATACATTTAAAACTCAATTCATTTATATGTTTTGCATCAAGTATTATATAATACAAACAAAATTATTTAAGGTTAAAGTTGGATTCAAAAAGTCAAAATGAATTTGTATTTTAAGACGGAAGGAGTATATAGTAATAGATACGTCTCGAGTTGAAAAAGTATATTTGTTATGGAAAATGATTTTTGCGCCTAGCTTGTATGAATAAAAACATGCTTAAGAACAAGAATGTAACATGTATCAAATCTAAAAGTGAAAAATTATGAGAGATAAATTATGTATAAGATGTGTCAACTATGAAATGTAATATGCATAAAAATAGACACGATTTTTAGTCATCCCCATCATTACTCATTTATATTAGCTAAAAATTAATACATTTAAAATAAAAAGAAAAAATTGAAAAACAAAAGGAGGTACAAATAGTGTTTTTTTGGAGTCTTGATTAACCTATCACATAAAATTAAGTAGTGAAGGAAGAACATCTTGAAATGAATCTTTATCATTCAGTTGCTAGACTTGTTTTTATATATATGTTATTATGGTTCAGCTGAATTACTTATGATCAATTCAAACTTTTATATTATTATATATCTATATCTACTGTAATTGTTTAAACCGGCTGAAACCTATTGAAAACCAAGACGAACCAAAAAACCAAACCGCCCTGACTTTGGTTCGGTTTTTGGTTTTATATATTTACGGTTTTTGGTTCGACTTGGTTCGGGCCAAAACCGAAAAACAATGCTCGAACCGACCGAGTTAATTCGGTACGGTTTTGGTCGGTTCGGGTCGGTTTCGACCCGTTGCTCAGCCCTCCTGGCAACATATAACACCAAGAAACCAACATCTAATTCTTTGAGAGAATCGAGCTATATGATATTTATAGTGTTACACAATCCGAGACAAACGCCACTCGAGACGAACAATCCAATGATTGCCATGCATATAGCAGATGCCATTCAGGGACGGAGCCAGTAGGGGGGCTGGAGGGTGCTCGGCCACCCCCAACTGCCCAACTAGCCCACCTTTAATAATGGCGGAAAGCATTTTTTCCGGCGTGTACTGTGTCGGTTGGGATGATAGAAGCTCGTCTTTGTTGTAAAAAATTATCGTTGCTATCGAAAGTAATTTCCGACGTGTACTCTATCGTTGGTTGTTGTAAGTTGCAGGTTAGCTTTGCCAAGAAGAAGACGTTATGAAGAGATATATTCTTTTTAGGGAGTAGACAAAAGAAATGCATGTTCCCAATGTAATACACTATTTAATTATTGTTTTGGTTTCATATCTTTATATATTTATTTTTATATACGAATAGTCAGCTTTAGTATTTGTGGTTTTTTTTAGAAAAATCCAATGGTTCTAAATTTGTACATAGTCAATGTCTCTAATATGAAAATCTACATGAATAAAAATGGTTATGTAGGAAATTAAGCAAAATATTAAACGTTTATCATTCATTGCTGACAAGTAAAATAACTTATACTCGTATAATTTTTCAAGTTTTATTAAGTTAATATTGTGTTGCTTGTTTATGACTCTTTGTAAGGGCATTTTCGATTGTCTCATTCAGAGCATCACAAAACTCAGAATCGGCCCTAAATAAGAAAAGATTTTTACTTTACTTAACAACTATATTTCATTTTAAATTTATCTTTTTTTTTGCTTGGTGAATAAGTAGATAACGATCATGGTGTAATTGTATGTTACTACCTAGCTTCTAAAACAAGGAGTTGTATGTTACTAAAAAAAAAATTTTGAGCCCCCCCTAATATAAATTCCTGGCTCCGTCCCTGGATGCCAAGCAATATTTAGTTCAGGAAACATCACATTACATACATCTTAATTCCTGTCTTGCCAGTCAAATGACATTCAAGAGCCATGTAATCTATGTTTCCGCCGCTACTCTTGTTTGCAAGCCTCTTTTGGTCAACCAACTTGGCCTAGTAGTCAAATTTGAGTCCAACATTACTAGGCTCGAGTTTATATCCATATGCAAAACACATTTTCCAGATGTTAGTGTAGATCTCTCAGTGCAGAGGCCAAGCCTTGAGCAATTTGTAACTTGACCCAATGTCAACAGACTCATTGGCTTGAACCTTTTTTTTTAAGTAAAACTTGTCGGGTTGGTAATAGTTAGATTACACGTCCAAACACCACCTTTAATGCATGTCATGGAAACCAGAACAAGGGTTCATGTTGCTGTAATGTATTGCTGGATTTGATGATCCATCGGCATAAATGTTGAATTGAGATTTTGGCTTATATACAGTAATACAGATAAAGCAAAAGATTGCTGAATGCCCATCTATAGTTGGATTTGATGATTTTATTCAACATAATGAAATTTAACGCAGAGATGATATCACTAATAGAGATATCGTGCACGAGTTTATGTTTCAAACTCTTTCAAATTGGTAAAACCATGATAAAATTCTATCGATTATCTATAATAATTTACAATGCCTCAATTTATCTATTGTATACAATACTCGATCCTAAACTGTAAACCCAAAATGTTTGTTTTCCTATGCTACTACTAAATTAAAAGTGGTTGAAAAGGACCAAAAAGAAAGTGATCTATATATATGTACATTTGACTCGACCAACTTCACAATGCAAAGGGGCTAAAAGGAATATTAACAATCGGCATCTTTGACATGGTAATGTTCTCAGTAACAACACTCGGTGCCACTGTATCCTCTACCATAACAGGGTCAACTTGCACTACTCTCTCCGGCACAACTTTCTGTCCATCAACCTTGGCCAACACCTCATAATGCAAGTTAATGTTCTTAGGCTTTGTTCTCCACGCTGGATATCCCTCCTAAAAGGATTCGTTTCCTGTCAACTTCTTCTCCACACCAAATCCGATCTTCAAAAACGTCTGAGCTGATATGTCTGCTTTCAACACTTTAAAGGACGCACTATTGCTTGACACAGAGTCCAAAACTGCAGAAAGTAGTTTCTCTAAACCACGTAGGTTATCATTTAACCCATTGATGGATGTCACAGGCCAGAACGTGTTCAAAGGATCTGCAGTGAGGAGGGTCGGGGCGTGTTCTTGTAGACCAACAGTGGAGAGTGCATTATTTGAGTTTGGTTTTGGTACCGCCGATAGCTCTACTAATCCAGGGAGCAAGGCGCTTCAGCTTGAGCTTATTGAAAGATGGGCTAGGGGATTTGAGTGACGTGGGTCCTACAATACGAAGAGAGACGAGTTGCGTTTGGGTACGGGAGGCGTTTTGGATATAGTTGCCTAAGCTTAGGAGACCTGAAGCAAAGCCGTTGTTTGTTTTGTTAAAAGGGAGTGGGAGCTCAATAGGGTGTCGTAAACTGACAGATTTAGCACCATTTACAGTCACAATAGCACCATCTGCTATTATTACTTTCTTCACCTCACCAGCATCAACATCATGCTGCAATGATTCACAAACGCATTTCATGGATTAGTGAATAGCGTTTTTACCTTATGCACAATCTTAACTATAAAGTATAAACTTACGGGCAAAGAAAGCCTCATGTCCTTGGCATCTTGAATCCAGAGCTCCATTGGACCCGCAAGCTGAAACGGAGCCAAACTAGGCAATGGTTTTCTTGCACCTTGCTTCTTCTCTACCAATCCATTATCCTCAGATAATCGCACTTGATCATTCTCTAAGAAAGATGGAAAATCTACGTTTTCCCATTTGTTTACATCTCCAACAGTTTTATCGGAAGCACCTTGTTATCAACTTCTAAATCAAACTCAATGGATCGAGCTACTAACGCATCCTTTAAATCAAACCCAAATATATTTGCATCGTCTGATCGAAACCCTAATGCTTTAACAATAGAATCCTTCAGATCCTGAATACAAACAATGTAAACATTAGAAAATAGAAACCCAAACCGCAAAGCCAAAACCGACATCTAAATAAATGCTCAAGCTGATATTTCAGCACCAATTGTATAAGTGGGGTGTTTGGGTAGAACAGCTTATCGGCTTATTGCATTCTGAAGTAGCCAAATAGCGAAAAACCAATTTCAAGTGTTTGTGTAAAGCAAAACAGCATCAACTTTCCGGCTTATATAACTGTCAAATAAGCTGTTTTAATAAGCTCCATTTTCATCGCGTATTGGAATGGCTATTGATATTGCTTCCTAATTGCCTGTATACCAATCACATGTCTAACCTATTCACTGTAGTTCAATCAATTCACATATAATCACATCAAAATATAAGACGAACAAAATCCAGATCAAAAACTTTACGTGAAGAACAGTTTTTGTTCATCAAAACTGGGAGTAAATGTTTTCAGCAATTCTAGCATAATTTTTAGCCTCAGTTGTGAAATTTCTCCATCTTTTTTTTCTTACAGCTTTTTTTTTTTTCATCAAAATATACTGAGTTAACGCTTTTCACATGATCCTAACCCTTCCAGTGACCCAAAAAATGCCCGGTTTGAGTTTGTGTGGCGGTGGGAAAAGTGTAATAGAATCCCAAATCCTCGTTAATTAGTCGGCCAAAAGATCACAAAGCATGCTTATCACTTACCAAGAAAAAAAGGGTATTAGATGTATCTATTCAATCAAACACAAAATACAATAAAATTCCAAAAAAAAAAAAAAAAAAAAAAAAAAAAAAAAAAAAATACTTACAGATATACTTAGGATATTAAATTAATAACATCAGGACTCGAATTTAAACCCTCTTGAACCTGAAATTTTGTACAATAACACCAACAAACACACATAAATTCCAAAAACCTTAATCGCCATGACCCACCACACACTTTTAGTTATTATTACATTTTCTTTTTTTGAATTCAACAGCATATAAATAAGGTTTCAAACGATCTTTCTGGAAAATAAGTGACGTGGAAGTGGTACGTGGCAGAAGATGATTGGTCCATGTTGGATAGGTTGACGTGGTGGCAATTTTGAGACTTTGTGTGATACGACGTCGCGTCTGGTTATTGATAAAGTGAGATTTAAAAGTGGGCCTATCTGAATGGGTAAAATCTGTAATCCAACGGGCTAGATTTTACTTTTTACACATATCGTCAATTCCTTTAACAGAAATTACGGAAACATATATGGGTGTTTTATTGGTTCGGTTCTCGGTTTATTGAGGTTGAATGTTTTTTAGCCAAATTCGAAAATTAAATTGAACCAAATTTAATGTGAATTAAACCAAAAAAAAGCTCGAATTTAAATTCGGTTCGATTTTCAGTTTAACCGGAAAAACCAAATTTCAAAATTTATAAAACTTTTCATTTAATTATATTTATTTAAGCATTAAATGCGCATAATTATAAAATTAGTCAACATATACTTAAATGCTAATGATAATATCCCGTAGGGTGAGCATGGAACGGTTTATGACGGATTTTGGTTAAAACTAAACCCCGAAGCATAAGTTCGGTTTTAAGTTTTCTAAAAGCAAACCACACAAAGTTCAGTTTGGTTTTTCGGTATTTGGTTTTTTACAGTTCATTTTTCAGTTTTTTAATTGGAGCATCATCTTGTCTACAAGTTTAAAATCACTTACGCACACAGTTACCGGGTGAATTTAGAAAAAAAAAAAAAAAAAAAGTTATGTAAAAGATAAAGATTTGTCAATGAGGTAAATACGATTATGATGGAATCAGAGTCATCTCATGGTTTTTTTAGGCCTAAAGTTAAAATATGAAATGAGGTATTTTCAACAATAATTTTTTGTTGCTAATATAAATAATTTAAGAGATTTGTCAATAACTAGTTATATCACATATTTGAAAATTAGAAATTTGAGATGATGGTTTTATGTTAGTCCTATTTTCAGCTAAGTTTTTCAATTCGGAATTTAAATATCCGAAATTTCAGATAACAGTTTATACATCCGAATATCTATATTTTTTGGAAAATTTTTATGTGAGTTTCAAACTGACATTTCAAAAAAACCAAACTTTTTAATAAATTAAAATCAAATTTTTGGATATCTGAATACATATATTGTTAATACAAATAAACCTTAAAAAAGTTTATTTATATTTTACAATCTTTAAATGTTTTGTCGATAACAAACGTAAAATCATTTTAACGAAATAGATACAATACGTAAACGTTTTGAACAAATAGTTTACTAACTCATTTCACTAAACTTTGTCCACGGAAAAGACCTGGCTCATTTGCATAATCTTTGTCCACGGAATATCATCAACAGAGATGTTTAAGTAGAGAACGTTATGCTAAATCACTTGTTTGAAGCAGTTGTATGGACTTTCAAGTTGATTAAAGATTTGAACTTCGAATA
This sequence comes from Artemisia annua, assembly GCA_014162995.1. Classification (NCBI taxonomy): domain Eukaryota; kingdom Viridiplantae; phylum Streptophyta; class Magnoliopsida; order Asterales; family Asteraceae; genus Artemisia; species Artemisia annua. The sequence goes on from LBNU01035328.1 coordinate 77,546, forward strand.
AAACAATGTTATAACTACAATATATGGCACAGTCTGTCACATGGGGCCAAATTACTTGAGCACCCAGAAAACATTTTCGACAAATTTTGTTTTTGTTAATTTAAATAATCTAATGAACTTGTCAATAACTAGTTATATTAAAATTTTGGATATTTGAAATTTGCAATGATGATTTTATATTAGACTCGTTATTTTAGCCAAGTTTTTTAATTCGGATATCAGAAATCTTGGATAACAGTTTTATATATCCGAATATCAAAATATCTTTAATTTTTAAAAAAACTGTTATATGAGTTTCAAAACTAACATTTCATAAAACCCATATTGTTACAACTTGTAGAAGAATGATGAAAAGTAGAATGGCTGAGAAGTAGAAGTGTGCCATTTCGGTGGTATTGGTGGTGGTGGTGATGATCGATAATGCATGTGTGCACCTCAAATATATAGGATAAGCGTGTTCCTAGGTTAGTCATCTTCTACTCTATCTATCTTTAATTCCTTAGATTTTTTAGCAACAACCCAATTGCTTTGCGTTTGAAATTCCCTTAATTGGATTGGTTGTTGTTAAAAAGATGGTGATGGTTTACACATTGAATATTAACCCAATTGTTTCTGAAACAGAGCATGGTGGTGAACATTTGAAATTAGTTAATGTGTAGTCCGGTTGAGATTAACTTTCACTCAATTTGTGTGACGTGTCAAGATAATAAGAGAGTACATGTCACAATCTATATCTATATATGTCTTCATTTAAGTTTAAGTTTTGGATTTATGGGATCTATATCTATCTATATCTTCATTTTATACTTTTATGCTTGACGTGTCAAACAAATGTTGTCTCAACTGTTCATTTTATGCTTAAAACCTCCTCAATCATTAGTCAATAATAATATAAATGTTGAAATAGTATACAATTTGCAACCATATTCCACATCAATTATCAAAAAATAAACTACAACATCAACATAACAAAAGTTTAGATAAACTGGAAACATGTCGAATAGGAAAACATCATGCTTCTGGCTTCTTGACACCACAATTCGAGCAGAAACTGGAAATCTCACGCTTATATCGAGAACCACATACATCACAGAACTTTGCAGTAGGTGGTGCCTCCAATCGGCTTATGAAATAGCCTAAAATGTGCCTTGGAGCATTAAACTTAGTCATGAGGAAATACCACCACATCACTACGACCCGTCAGCCGCTTAAACCATGGGATAGTTGGGAAGTGATTAACCACATATTAGGACTTAATATATTTGTTTTGTTTATTTTTTATAAAACCAATTATTTCCCAATTGTTATCCTACCCTTTACCAAGTTACTATATTCGTTTTGTTAGTTTTCAAGCATCCGGATATAGTAATAGCTAAGTAAGAATATCAAATGCAAGAATAAGATAGTGACCATCCGAGTTTTAGACTGATCAAATAGCGCGCCAGCGCTCTGGTGTGTGACTTAGTGACCATCCGTTATGAAAATAACGCGCCAACGAACCAAGAAGCACATTAGTGACCATCCGTTGTTTGAGGAATCGAGGACTCGCGCCAGCGAGCTACTAAGTTTCTGTAGGAAATGTTCAAACAAAGCCCGATTTAACCCTTGTGCCTTATCAAAACCCAATTTACCGCTTTAGACTTGTTACTCCTTAGCTTTAGTGATGGAGATGTGTATACAACAACTACATAAGCAACAACAAACAATAACCCAATGGTCAAAATAAACCAACAAGATTAACAACAACAAACAGCAGAGCTTAGGCACAATAAACAAAACAGCAGGGTCAAACACAAACTATCTTTCTTAAGACGTTCAAGCACGTTACCATATAGGAAGTTGGCCAGTTTTCTTAAGCCTAACATCGATATCATTCAACTAAAACAAGAGACAATAGGAAATAAGAATTATAAGCTAAACCAATTAGATCTATTGAAGTGTCACACCTTTATTGATGACGATGGACACATACATCAACAAGGAATCAATAAGATATAATTAATTATATACAAGTTTCACACAATCATAAGTAGACACAAGGTGAATTAGCAACACATAATCAATGAAGAGCAATTGATAATAATGATAATTGAAGACATAGTATGGGATTGAATCAATAAACAAACCATTACAAGATGTTTATGGCATGATTAAGACCCTCTAAGTTGCTGGAAAAACACCTACCCTAACCCTAGAATCGGACTTAGGGTTTGGGGCTTGAAAATAATGAAGTTATGAGGCTGTATTTATAGGCAATTTGCTGTCCGAGGGGTTCTGACGGCGTCAGCCCGTATAACGTGATGGCCATCAGGTATAAGCTTGACGCCGTCACCAGGCCGTCATGTTATAAACCGTTCTGGCTTATCAAGGCTTGACGGCGTCACATCCAAGCTTGACGCCATCAAGGGTACTATTCCAGCAGACTTTAGCACTTTGTCGAATTCTTCACTTTTATGCTGCTTGACGCCGTCAAGGGTACTATTCCAGCAGACTTTAGCACTTTGTCGAATTCTTCACTTTTATGCTCCAAAAACGTCCCAAAATGCTTCCTTTTCCAGAATTTCTCTCCAAAGTACCTAAAATGATAAAAGGAACGATTTAGGGCAATAATTGATCAAATAAATACGATTTAGGGCTTAAATGACCCCCGAAAAGCGGTACACTTTTCGCCTTATCAAATACCCTTACACTTGAGATTTGCTTGTCCTCAAGCAAATGCGCTTTTATTCTAATCAAAATACAAGTTAGGGGTAATTTAACACTAATATAAAAGTAACTACAACAAATAATCGTTCCCCTTTAATCGTAATA
>LBNU01035330.1:20094-36438 GCA_014162995.1 Artemisia annua
CATACATTCTTACCCTACCATCCAAAATAATACATCATAGGGGCATCGGTTCTCCCCTTACACTTGAACTTTTACATAACTTTACAATTACTATTCCACTGACTCGAATTAAGATAATTGAAAAACTTGGAGTACTTTTAAAATATTTAGCACATATGGGGGTAATAATGTTGTTCTTCCCCATTACTCCATTACACTAGTACTTTACCCATGAGTCCCAATTGTCCCGAAACAATATGTACAAGGATATGACTCGACTTAGCAACCATGTAATCGATTAGATAATTAACAAAGGGTTTAACACAAATGTTGTCACAATAATGCACTAAAGGTGAGTGCATACAAGGTAGGCTAAGGCGATTTGGGTGTACATTTAAGTGGGGTGTAACAAATTCTCACTTTGAGTAAGATGCTCAAAGGTCAAAACGAAAAGATAGGCTTGGTGGGGTGTACTAGGGGTATCGTGTACCAAAAATGGGTACAACGCAAAGGGTTTGGGAGAATTACTTGACTTTATTAGTCAAGTAATTATAACAAAAACACGGGTGTAAAACAAGGGGTTAATCCTAATGCCTCTTATCATGTAGTAGATCTAACTACACGAATGTAGTCTCACTTGTGGATTTGAGATGGTCCTAACGCAGGTTCTAGAATCTAAGTGCTACTGGTACTCACATCATAGCATCAAAGATAGATGCTTTTCCTACAAATTCTAGGTGTGAACCTCACATATTTGGGGTGGAAAATTTTTTAGTGGTACGGTTTTGTGCTAGTCATATAATTTCCTATCCATGAGACGCTCATTAAGACCAAAGTCTCACTTCTAAATGTTGTAAAAAATTTTAAATTGGCGCTAAAATTACCCTAACAAATGTTTCTCTCGGTTTTATTACAAATTTACAATCAAACAAACAAAAATCAAGCGCAATTGTATTCTCTAAGGTGCCTTCATTTACCCCCCTTACACTTAAACCGAACATTGTCCCCAATGTTCAAATAGAAGATGTAAAAGTAAATAAAATGAAAGAATGAAATCAAATACTCCCCTGATTCGTTTGATGTGGATAGTGAGGTAACATGGTTAGATCTTCTTCCAAGAAAGATGAACGCTCAAAGCTTCCCTTCCAAAATATAAATCATCTTCTTGTCCAAAATAACCTGTTAACCTGAAAAAAAAAAAAGGCCAACCTCGCATAAAATCGGCGGTATAATCTATAATAGGATATAATGCTTGTGGAATGAATATTTTTGTAGAATCCCTGGAGATTATAAGTTAGAGAATTAACAAAAACTTTTTACTTCCGGAAGAAAAACAAAACTTTCAAAAATTGCAGAAAATTATTGCCTGATGCCGTCAGGTTGTAATGCCTGACGCCATCAGAAATGATCTGACAGAATTCTCATGTTAAGTTTCCGGAAAAATTCTGGAAAAACTAGAGCTTACTTCCTGGAATTCCTGCAAAAATTCATTATAACTCGATACAAGCATTTGACTCAAACAAATACTAATATGTATGTTAATTTACATTGTTATGATTCATGTTCATTCGTTCTTATAAACCGATTTAGATTTCCCTTACACTTAGCTTTTGCAAAATACCTTTATATTTAGTTAAGACGAAGTTAAAAACAAAATAAAGCATTTTCACAAGTTAGTATGAATCATGAATCAATAACAAGAAATATCATACATACGGAAACAAATAAAATCAAATAAACAAACAAACAAAACACACAAAGCTTGGGTTGCCTCCCAAGAAGCGCTTTTCTTTATTAACGAGTCTTGTAGCTAGACTCATAGTCACCGTACCTTACGTGACCTCATCATTGAAAGTTATGTCTTCCTCATTGATCATTTCATTACCACTCTCTTGATAATGTTTAACTCGTTGTATATTCACAGTGAATTCCCTACCCTCGTCATCAACCAACACAACGGCCCCGATTTTAGAGGAGCTCCTCACAGTAAAAGGTCCATACCATCTAGATTTAAGTTTTCCAGGAAATAGCCTTAAGCGAGAATTATATAGTAAGACTTTGTCTCCTTCTGAGAATTCCTTGGGTTTCTTAATACGTTGGTCATGCCATCTTTTAGCCCTTTCTTTGTATGTAATGGAAGACTCATAGGCCTCTAATCTCAATTCATCGAGTTCTTGTAGTTGTAGGAATCTATTTGTCCCTGCAACTGTATAATCCATATTGCAGGCCTTAAGTGCCCTATATGCCTTGTGTTCCAGTTCTACTGGAAGGTGACATGCCTTGCCATATACCATACGGAATGGGGTTGTCCCGATTGGTGTCTTATAGGCAGTTCGGAATGCCCACAAAGCTTCATCGAGCTTAAAAGACCAATCCTTTCTATTTTGGTTGACCGTTTTCTCTAATATCCTTTTNCCTTAAGTGCCCTATATGCCTTGTGTTCCAGTTCTACTGGAAGGTGACATGCCTTGCCATATACCATACGGAATGGGGTTGTCCCGATTGGTGTCTTATAGGCAGTTCGGAATGCCCACAAAGCTTCATCGAGCTTAAAAGACCAATCCTTTCTATTTTGGTTGACCGTTTTCTCTAATATCCTTTTTACAGCTCTATTAGTATTTTCGACCTGACCGTTGGTTTGAGGATGATAAGCGGTGGAGAATCGGTGAGAGACTCCATATCTTTTCATGACCTTTTCCATTTGCGAGTTACAAAAGTGGGTTCCTCTGTCACTAATAAAAGCCTTCGGAATTCCGAACCTAGCGAACAACTTTTTTAAGAAATGAATAACTACTCTAGCGTCGCCAGTCTTAAGGGCTTGTGCTTCCACCCATTTTGAAACATAATCAATGGCCACTAAGATATATTCATTCCCTCCTGAAGATGGAAAGGGTCCCATGAAATCGATACCCCAAACGTCGAAAACCTCGCACACTTGTATATAATTTTGAGGGGCCTCATCTCTCCTATAGATGTTCCAAGCTCTTTGACATGCGTCACACGCTTCTATCATAACCCTCACATCACGAAATACTGTAGGCCAATAGAATCCCGCGTCGAAGACCTTTCACGCAGTAGTGCTTATTCCGTGATGTCCTCCAGACGGACCTGCATGACATTCTTTCATTATTTTGATAGCCTCATTCTCATAAACACATCGCCTGATTACTTGATCCGGGCATCTTCGGAATAAGAAGGGTTCGTCCCAAAAGTAGTACTTTAATTGATTCAAGAACCTCTTCTTTTCATGCTTGCCCATATGTTCAGGGATAACTCTGCTCGCCAGGTAGTTAGCATAATCCGCATACCATGGTTCAGAATCGTTTACCAACATGAGCTGCTCTTCAGGAAATGTTTCCTGAATCTCGCTTTTGTCGGCCTCAGCAAGACTGGGTTTTCAAGTCGAGAAAGATGATCGGCCGCAAGATTTTCTGCTATTTTCTTATCACGAATCTCCACATCGAACTCTTGCAACAATAAGATCCAGCGAATTAATCGCGGTTTAGCATCCTATTTGGTGAAAAGGTATCGAAGAGCTGAATGATCCGTAAAGACAACCGTTTTAGAGAGAACAAGATATTGGCGAAACTTATCAAAAGCGAACACCACGGCCAATAGTTCCTTCTCAGTGGTGGTGTAGTTTTTCTTGAGCGGGATTCATAGTCTTACTAGCATAATATATTGGCTGGAAGTGCTTGTTAAGCCTTTGACCTAGCAATGCTCCAACAGCATAATCGCTAGTGTCGCACATGATTTTGAAGGGCAGCTTCCAATCAGGGGTAACCATAATTGGAGCTTGCGTGAGATCCTGTTTTAATCGATCAAACGCGTCCTTGCACTCTTGAGAGAAGTCGAATGGGGCATCCTTCACAAGCAACTAAGTCATTGGTCTAGCTATGTTTGAGAAATCTTTGATGAATCTCCTATAGAAGCCCGCATGACCTAAGAAGCTACGGATTGCCTTGACGGTGGTTGGATAGGGAAGTTTGGATATAGCTTCAATTTTTGCCCGGTCTACCTCAATTCCATTTCCTGAAATTTTGTGCCTTAGCATGATCCCTTCTTTTACCATAAAATGGCATTTCTCCCTGTTTAGTACCAAGTTAGTCTCTTCACAACGTTTGAGCATCTTCTCAAGGTTAGCCAGACAGCGATCAAAAGAGTCCCCAAAGACTGAGAAATCATCCATGAAGACCTCCATGCTATCTTCCATTAATTCATGAAAGATTGCTGTCATGCAGCGCTGGAAAATGGTGGGGGCGTTACACAGTCCAAAGGGCATTCGCTTGTAGGCGAAGGTGCCATAAGGGCATGTAAACGTTGTCTTCTCTTGGTCCTCAGGGGCGATAGGGATTTGGAAATACCCTGAGAACCCATCTAGGAAGCAGTAGTATTCATGTCCTGCTAACATTTCCAACATTTGATCGATGAATGGGAGAGGGAAGTGATCCTTTCGGGTAGCATCATTCAACTTCCTATAATCGATGCACACACGCCATCCGGTTACTATTCTCTGGGGTACTAGCTCATCCTTATCGTTCTTCACCACCGTCATTCCTCCCTTTTTCGGTACAACCTGCACAGGACTTACCCATGGACTGTCAGATATTGGGTAGATCAGCCCTGCATCGAGGAGCTTAATGACTTCCTTTTTTACAACTTCCTTGATATTGGGGTTTACTCGCCTTTGAGGTTGCACGGTGGGTTTATAATCTTCCTCCATGAGGATTTTATGCGTGCAAAAGGTCGAGTCGATCCCTTTGATGTCGGCTACACTCCATGCTATAACCCCTTTGTATTTTTTTAAAACTTCTAGGAGTTTACCCTTTTGTTCTCTTCTTAGGGAAGAGTTTATGATAACCGGAAGTTGATCCTCTCCTTGGAGGAAAGCGTATTCTAGGTTGCTTGGGAGTTCTTTGAGTTCTAACACGGGTGGTTCGATGATGGAAGGTTTGAGTTTGTTCTCCGGTTTACGAAGCTCAAGTTGTTCGGTTTCTTGCCTGGGATAGAAGGAGACTGCGTTAACATCTATAGTTTTCTCTTTCTCTGAAATAGGTACGAAAGATTCATCTCTCAACCAACCAGCTTCCACCTGCTCATCTATACAATTGTCGATCACATCGGATAGCTCATCGACTTCACCGATAAAGTATAGCCGGTTAGCTGCTTCGAGAGAAAGATTCATTGTGTCCTTGATGTCAAAGGTTAGGCTGTCGTCCCCTACTCGTAGGGTTAGTTTGCCGTCATGAACATCAATAACAGCTCGAGCAGTTGCGAGGAATGGTCTTCCTAGGATGATAGGCACTAGGTCGTCTTCTTCCATTTCTAGGATGACGAAGTCGACTGGAAATTTGAACTTCCCTACTTTAACAAGTACATTTTTGCATATTCCTAAGGAGTACTTGACTGATCTATCGGCTAGTTGGATGTTCATACGGGTTGGTTTCAATCCTGAATACCCTAATTTGAGGAACATGGAATGCGGCATGAGATTAATAGTTGCCCCTAAGTCGGCTAAAGCATTCTTGATCGATAGAGATCCTACGGAACAGGGCAAGGTGAAACTACCTGGATCGTCCACTTTCTTGGGTAGTCATCGTTGAGTCACCACAGAACATTCTTCACCTAGGGTCACAAGACCTTCGAGTTTTTTTCTGTTTGTAAGCAGCTTCTTGAAGTATGTACTGTATTTGGGCATATGGTAACATGCATCAATCAGAGGTATGGTGACAACCGAGTCCTTTAGGTATGACAAGAATCTCTTATTATCATTTTCAGCCTTTTGATTCTTGAGGCGGGATGGAGATGGGACTTTAACGGGTTGTTTAGTTGGAATAGGTGAAGAGGAAGTCACCGGAGGATGTCGTTCAGGGGTCTCATTGTTCACATTACCCTCCTCTTCCTGAGGTGTGTCGGGTTCCGTGACATTGGTTCGTGGGGTTGGGTAAGGTGGATCCTTAGTAGTTGTTCCAGCACGAGTGGTAATGGCGAGTAAAGGATCTCTTTGATTTGTTGGAGGTTTGCCGAGCCCAAGAATGGCACCGAGTTCTGCGAATTTGGTTCTTGTGTCATTCTGTTGGCTCGTGAATAGGTTGTCAGGATGTTCTCCCCCTCCCTCGCTTCCTACAAGATTCCCCCAAGGGGTAAAATCGTTGTTTTGATAGAAAGTTAAGAGGGAAGGATCATCAAATACGTCGTGGCTTGACAAACATGCTTGTTCGGTGGTGGTATTCTCCTCGCATTCTTCCACTTCATGTGGGCCGCCACATTGATCACAGATCAGGTATGGGTTTGATAATTGTTTGGTTGGTTTCGACTTATCTAGATAGGATATTTGATCCTTCAACCTACTCAGCCGGCTAACAAAAGGAGGCCTTTCCATGGTCTTGGAAACGTTCATGATCAAATCAGGTTCATCCCAGGTATCGTCTTGATCATTTGCATATTCCTCAATTCTGTCCCATGCTTCCTCGGCACTTAAGTTGGCTATCCTTCCTTTCGATGAGTTATTGATTCCCCTTTGGTCGTTTTTAGAGACACTATCGTAGAAGATTTGGAAAAGGAAGCAGAGTTCAATGCCATGATGGGGGACTTGTCTAATAAGATCCTTGAATCTAATCCAAGATTCGTAGATATGTTCCGTTGGTTCCACGTGGAAACGGAGGATTCTATCTCTCAACTCCGAAGTTCTTCCTATGGGAAAGAATTTCTCGTAGAATTGTGAGATAAGCTGCTCCCATGTGAAGATGGATTCGGAAGGAAGCTTGTTATACCAATCTTTGGCTTTTTCATAGAGGGTGAAAGGAAAGAATCGTAGCCAGGAGGTATTTCTAGTGGCCCCGTCCGTATGGATGGTATCCACTATTTTCAGGAAGTCCTTGACGTGTTGGATTGGATCTTCGGCTTTAAATCCTTGAAACTTGCATACATTTTGGACAAGCCAAACGCCAGTTGCATGAAAGGCCTCGTCCGTGTGTTCATTTGGAAAAACAATGGCATTGGAAAAACCACGAGGGGTGGGAGAAGAGTAGTCCTTGAGGGGTTTAGGGACAGGGTTCTCGAGAACCTCCTCATCTTGATTGGATTGAGGACTAGGGGGTGCAGAATGAGGATTGGATTCTTCCTCAGAGAGGGCATCGTCGAAGGCAATGGCAATGCCAGTTGGTTCGGGTGATATAAAGAGTCGTCTTATCCTTCGCATTGATGAAACATTCATCCAAGACAAGTGATAACACACCAATCAACCAATAATTAATAGTTATGTTTCATTAGATCTAAGCAAACACAAGAAAAATCTAGCCTAGCATGTTAATTGAAAGACAAGTGTTAGGTCACCATATTAGTAAACACAAGTATTCAAATGAGAGAAATGAGATGAGAATTAGACTTGGTTGATTAAGATCAATATGAAAGATGAAAGAACAAGAGTTTCCTTTAGATATGAAATTAACCAACAAATGTAATGAGATACATGATGTCCTATTTATAGGAGAGGGATAGGGCAACACTCCCTTCCTTCCCTATCTTCTAAGTCGTGGGCTTTCAAGGCCCATTGGACATCTTATTAGACTTAAACATAAACCATACGAGTAACTAAATAACGTAGCTAATTATGATAATTCTAGCAACCTATTACATTTACTGAAATGACCGAGACTTGACTGAATAGTTGAAAACTATGATCCTAACAATCTCCCCCTAAGGATCGGTCATGAAGGATTGTTGAAGGATAGAAGTTCGTCACGGTCATCGAGGTTGCTTGACGTCTTTGTCTTTGGACTTTAACTGTTGACATTTGTAGCTTTAGACGTCTTCAAAATGATTGTAGTAGAAGTGATTCATCGTTCTTTGTTCTTTGTCTTTATTGATGTGAAAATGATAGATGATGTTGTAATCCGCCGCACTTCACTTTCGGTATCTCAAATGAATTTGCTCCGTTCCGACATGCTCATACATCTTTGACTGTGTTTTAGTTATGCATTCGTAGCTCTTTGTCGTTGTTGTTGAAGATTCATGATTGTTGTCGTAGAATCTTTTCTTTAGACTGTGATGTTGCATCGAGCTTTCTTTGACATTTGAGATGTATGTATGAGCATGTGGAAGTTGGTGTCCAAGATGGCATTTGTACCTGAAATAAAACAGTTAGCAATAATACAACCGGTACTTACAGGTTTGAACTAGAATTCGTCAACGACATAGTGTGAAGACTCCTTCTAATTCGCGCCAAGGCTGTTCCTAATCGGATACCCCCTAAGGAGCTTACACGGGCACAACTAAGTACACCCACGATTAGGTGAGTCGCTGGAGATCACCCCACGACTGTAGACCGTTTGAAGCCATCATAAACACTAAGCGTACCCCACGAGGAATTACCGAAGTGACCTGCTGTCAGGGTTGTTTGATGTTGACCCTGGCAGGATTTCCGTTCAATCATTCGAGAAATACCTAAGTAAAATCCCTCATGAACGTTCTAGGCAGATTGTTAAGATCTGCGAAGGACTCGATAATTTACAATTGGTGTCCATTGATGTAGAACAACCAATGTAAGATTACTAAGTGTACCTAAGAGATCTTTGATGTATCTCGTGGCTCTAGACTCAATTAGTGCAACTTATGGTTTCCTATGCGGAGATTGGGGCAGGGTCTCCTGTTTCAATATCAACCAACTCTAAATAGAAGGTCGATAGATTACAACGGTTCCCCGTGAGAATGAAACAAGTATCTTTTGAGAGATACCCGAGTGGCTAGAAGGTTAAGGTGCATGCGTCACTGGGTCCATGACGTCTTTTATCTTCAATACCGGTGTCGCCTTAGCAACAACCAGTAGCATATGAATTGAACCCGGTGTCTGCCCTAAGGTTGAATAATTTGGAGGGCTCATTTCTTTTCACCCTTTTCATAACGTTTCTTTTTAATTCTTCAACCCCTTCTTTCTCCGTTTCATTCATTTCTCCTTTTTCGAATCATACCTAAGGACTTCTAAATACTAACTATTGGTGATGTCCTTGGGTAGATCCCTCCGGTTTAGGCGGATCATAGGACGGTTATTCCTAACCTTAGTCACCTTATAACTCCATGACTATCCTAGTGATGCCTTTTGAAACCATTCATTTGAAAATCTCTCAAAGTGTTTGTGAAAAAAAACATTTTATAACACTTTGAGGGTTTTATTTTCTTATGAAATACTCCCCCTCCACATGTGCTTATGAATATTTTGCGGAAAATACCACATGCGGGAGAAGTTAGCACTTTAGAATTGATCCACTCTTAATAGACACGTACCCGAGGGACACGGTTACGTTGCTTAGTTAAAGGGATGCATTGTCAGTTTTTAGGTGACAACTAGCCCTAATAACTACCTTGAAGTTGTAAACATTCCATAAAGGAAGTTAGACCCGTCAAAGTAACGTCTAGAAAGAGTTTCTCGAAACGGTACAATCTACTCGGATAGATCCTTTCGAATACTAACGGTTTTTGTTTCGTTAATTCTTGGGTCAATTCTGAGTCGAGCTCGAGTGAGATACAATATTGCCACATCATATTTTAATCATTTTCTTCTTCTCCCCCTCAAAAATTGCATATTAAATGTTGTTTTTGCAAACGATTTTGATTAAAATATGCTTTTTGAGTCTTATGGGGAGTTATCATCAAAGGTTGAGATTTTAAGAACAATGTTTTGGTACAAGTACTCCCCCTCAACTTGTGGATACTCATTGAGGTGAAATACTTGTCTTTTGAGTAGAATTGTGAAAATCTGAAAAGTTTGATAAATTCTACTCAAAAATAAGAAGCCTTCGCTCCTTATCTTAGGATTGTAGCACTGAAGCGTACCACAGGGTCCTTTCTTTACAAAGTATGGGTTGTGCACTGTTATGTGTACACAAGCCTTAATGATTCACAATTAACAAGAATGAATTAGAAATTATGAAAGGTTATACCAAAAGCTTAAGTCGGAAATGATGGACGAACCCCGATATAACTTTCCAGCCTCCTAATCTGCTCCCTCCGGTTGAGCCTTTCTTCAATGGCATGGATGAAGTTCTTTACCATTCTTCTTGTGCTAAAATTCCATCTGGTATGCTTTCCTTCTTTCACCTTGTTCAGATCGTCCGTCAATCTCTCTACTAAACCATCACGAACTCGTTGCAAGGTAGCATCACAAAACTTATGAAGCTCGTCGAACCGCATGAACCGTAGCTGATGCTTTGAGTTGAGGTAAGTAACCCCGAACTTTGGTTTTTGGAGAATCATTAGTTGAGATGCATCATGTAGTTCTTCGATCATGAGTTGTGGTTTGGTCAAGTTGAGATGATTCTGGTAGCTTTCGACACCTAACTGCAGATCTTCTACACGTTCACGGATGATCAGTTGTCTTATGTACATGAGCAAGGAAGAGATGAAGTTGTACTGAGTTGACGTTGGGAAGCCCCTCATTCTTCCTTGAACTTTCTCCAGATACATATCTTCTATGTCATCTAGATAAAGATGTGGGAAATCGGCTTCACAAAACTTGTAGAGCTGTTCGTCTTGCCTCTTAACCACTATTTCCTTCATGTAGACATAATCAAACCGTTTGTCTTCCAGGATTTGCATTATTGCGACGATTCGGCCTTTGTGCTTCACATCACCGGATGTACGTTCACGTCTGTGAGTGTAGCCGAGCTTTCGTCGTTCCGACCAGTTCTGAATTCCAAACAAAGCGTCTCTGTTGTATTCCACAATAGAGTTGCTGAATATCGGAGCGGTTTCTTCAATGTTTGGAATCTCATAACGAGCAGCTGGTACTGAAATCCGTAAAGAAGACTTGTAGCGATCTTTGGAAGCTTTGATGTCGTGTTGCAGGTAGCGGAGATCGTAGTTGAAGAAGAACCGATACGGGATTCTAGGCTTGTCAGCAAAGCCTTGAAGAGGTAAAGGTTTGGTCCAGTCTGTGAAATACGGTTCGTTGTGCTTTGCATGTGCATCAAAGTTGCATTCCGGATTGAGCCAATCAAAGGAGTCTGATAAAGCTGCTGCAATGTTCTGCAAATGGTAGTCCAACTCTACTTTGTTTCCTGATCGTGCCTTAAGAAAGTCACGAGCTTCCTTGTTGATCCGCTTTAGTTCAGCTTTTGTCACCTTCTCCAGCTGAAGACCCGATAGAATACTCTGAGCGTATTGTATAGTGTTGCCCGGGAGTGGTTCTTCGGTTTCTAGCGGTGGATGAGCTTTGATCATTGTGGTAACCCAGTCTGATTCAGGAACCTCAGGAGCATCTAACCATGTGAAACGTTTGGAGTGCTTCTTCTGCTTCTTTCCCTTAGACTTTTCAGTCTGAGTTGTTGATGATGGTCTAGCTTGTGGTTCAGGAGATTCAGTTTGAGTGGATACAGGTTGTGGTTCCTCCTGTTGATCATCGTGATGAAGCATGAATGGTTCTTCTGCTGCTGTGGGTCCAGACTTGGATGCTGAACTTTGCGGTTTGCGGGTGGAAGCCTTTGATGCTGGTGGTTGTTTGGATGATGATGGTTCGCGGCTAGACTTGGTTCTCTTACGTTGTGAGTCTGTGTCCGGATCATCGTCTTTCCTAGGACGTTTGCGTCTGCCAGCGGCTTCTTTGCATGACTCGGTTGCCCTTAGGGATTCAAGCAATGCTGCTTCTTCATCGGTCTTTTCTTCCTTCTCAGTGAGTTTGGAAGCTAACAAAGTTTCCAGTTGTTCTACGGTTAGATCCTCAGGCTCAGTAGGAGGCCTGTTCGTTTGAAGGTAGAAAGGTGTTGACTGAAGCGTTTTGACGATGTTTTCTTGAATCCTGGTGTTCAGCTCTTTTCTGATGGGTCTCAGAAGTTCAAACAACTCTGGAGATACTGCAGTCACGAGATTCTCAGCCAAGTAGTCATTGGTGTATTTTCTGATCATCTTACTCATATCAGCTTGCTTGTACTTATCAACCTGAGCTTTTGTCTGCTTTAGCTCTTTTACTTCATCTGAGAGCTGAGCAACCAATGTTGTCATCTTCTTCATTTGGACTTGAAGATCACCATCGTGTTGTTGTGGTGTTCTCCTAGTTCTTGAAGTTCCCGCAGCATGCCTTGCCCGTAAAAATGCCTTGGTTGTTTTCAGACTAGCTTTCTTCATTCTCGGTATTGGAATTGACTTTGCTTTTGGTGATGGTGGTGGTGACTGGTCTGATGATGATGATGATTCTGCTTGTTTGTCTGATTCTGCTTGAGGGATTGGAGGTTGTTCGGGTGTCGGAGACCTTTCCTTTGGCGGTGATGGCATGTCGGCATCGAAGAATTGTTCATCTTGATCTTGATTATTAGGCTGATCATCAAGATTTTCCTCTGCCGTTTCCTCTAATATTTTCTCAGTCAACTCCTTTTCTTCCTGACCTTTGGCTTCGAACTCTGGAGGTGTTGTCTCAGTTTCCTTTAGTTGTTCATCTGCAGCCTTTTCTTCTCCAGCGTCTTTCATGATAGTGTTTCCCTCAGCATCCTTTTCCGGTTGTTCGGTTGTTGTTTCAGTTGCTGTTGGAGATATCATGGTACGGCTAGAACCACCTTCTCTAGCTTGGAGTTCAAGTTGTTGCTGATGAGCTTGTAGTAGTTGAAGGTTGAGACGAGCAGCCAATTTGAGCTTTTTCTGCTCTTCCTTTTCCAGGTTTCGTGTGTCAACGATAATGCTTTTCAGTTTACCTTTGTCAGGCAAGGGTTCAGGTTCAGGTTGTACAGTTTCTTCATCATCATGCCCAGGTTCACGGATGACTATTCCTTTTCCTCTAGGTTGTTGTTGTTGCTCAGAGAGTGTTCCTAGACTTAATTGTTTTGCCAGTTCGAGTTCAGGATCCTCTTGAGCTGTATACCTTCTTTCATAGTCCCCTTCTTCATCAGTTTCGGTTTCGGTTTCAGAGCCAAATTCTGACCCACTAGCTTCTGATGGTGGTGGTGATGGTTCAGGTGTAGCGACTTTCTTCCTAATGACTTTTCGTTTTGGGGTTGCAGCAGGCTTGGACTTAGGTTGTTTAGAAGTTGGAGTACTGCCGGTGCTTCCAGATTTTGCACCTCTCTGGCTGCGAGTTTCCCTTATGTATCTAGGAATTTCTTCGGTTTCTGAAATGCCTACTCTCCCGGCTTTGTAGGCCAAGTCGTAGATTCGGTAGTTCGAAGATACAAGAATTTTGTCATTCAGAAGATTGTCTGGTATTCTCACGCCACTAGTCCTTGGAGTGAACTGAATAGACTTGACGAAAGCAATCTTGTAATCGTCCACAACATTGTGCTTGTCTTCGGTACGGTCAAACATTCTTTGGCGAAACTCAGGAGTTTTGCCGCAGAGGTAGTCAATGAGCATTTTGGTGAACCTCAAGAAAGGAATCATGGTTCGACCAGTTGTGTGGATCTGAAAGACGATGTCGCTCATGATTGGGTCGGCAAAGTCTATGTTAGCCTTGCTCATCATCCCCCAGAATACTTGCAGATGGGATAGTCGGGGATGTTCATGACCACTTTTCCGTCCCGTGATTGATCTAATGATTAGCATGTAAAAAGTTCTCCAAGGTTGAGGTAGATACTTGACGTTGAATTTGGACAATATCAATTTGGAGGACTCTTCTAGATCATAACCAAGCTGAATCATGTAGTCGAGTATTTCAATCTCCGTCATCATTGGTTCATACTCTTCGGAAGTAGGAAGCATGAGAACCGTCCTTAGAACATCAAGATCAACTTCGTACTCTTGTCGTTCAAGAGTGACTTTGAATGAAGCATCGTCCAAGTTGACCTTAGCAGTGTGCCAGAATTGGTGGATGTAGAAGGTTGGAACAGAAGCAGACTTCGTTAGCATGCTCTTACATGGATGTGCCAAAAGAACGTCTTTGACTATCCTGCAAGAATCTTCAGTAATTCTGAGCTTGTTGAAGTCGATGCGAGCGTTGTTGTTGCCAATAGTAACATTGTAGTCAGCAGGAACTATTTCACCAAGAGTGATGAGTGGAAGGTTCTGTGCTGGTGCATTTTCTCCTTGTTGTTGTTGTTGAGCCATTGTGTACTGAAAATGTAATGTCATAAGATCAAACATTCAACTTGTTAGTTTGTAAGTTAACGTTCGAGTTTGATACTTAAGGCCATTCATATTCCATTTTGCATGCAAAGTTCATTAAACACGTGAGATGTTGTTATGACGATGATAAATTGCATATAATCTAAGACGTAACGATAAGCATTCAAAACACATTATGCAAATTAAGTACATCTAATAGATTATACAATCACTAAACATCCACAAGTTAATGATGCAATGGTCACATACACATGAATACAAGTTCACAAGAATACAACTTAGTTTTTATAAAGTTTACATGTTATACAAACTTTTCAAAAATTATTCTAAGTGTGATCTCGATAACTTGTAAATCTGTGTTCTCGATAACTCTCCAATTCAGTGATCTCGATAACATTTGTATTGAGAGTTCTCGATAACTTTCAAACTGAAAGATCTCGATAACTAGTCAGACAAATGTTCTCGATAACTTGAATCCAGTGATCTCGATAAGACAGTTTTCCATGATCTCGATAAATCAGGGATTTCGAAAACCTTGTGATTTCGATAACACTTATTGAGAGATTTCGATAAGTTATAAAGAGATCTCGATAACTAAGTTATGAGGTTTCTCGATAACTTATCGAAGGATCTCGATAAATGTTCTCGATAAAAATCACTTTTCGAAAATTCTTATACAAGAATTTTCGAGAACTCATGTAGACATACGTTTGTGATATTTTGTTGATTCCTTGTGTGAACCTGAGACAATTAAGCAAAATGACAAAGTTATTCACACAAACAACAAGCACACACATGATTTCGATAACTTTCATAAGCCCTAAACTATCTAGATCATACGTTAGATGGATTCATGTTGTTTAATCAATTAATTCATACAATTAAAGCATATAGAAACATGTTGGGATCACTGAATTAGTACAAATAACAACACACTAAAAATACCCAAAACAACGAGACCCTAAGAACATCTAGATTCAAACATACATGATATTGAGACAATTAAAGCATATACACATGTTCTCATACACCTAACTAACATATCCCACCACTTAAATCAAACAAACTAACACTTCCTCTCAAAAACCCAATTTGTCGAAAACCTAAGATCATCGAAATTCATTAAATCATGTTTTAGGTTAAGATTAGAGCATGCTAGCATGATGAGGACAGTGTATAACACAAAAGCCCTATGATTAATCAACCTAATCATCCATAATCATGAATCTCAATATTTGCGTAAACCCTAAGTCTCGAGATGCAAATTACGCAAAATCTAACCATTGATTTTCAAATTCCATAAAAACCCTATGTTGTATTAACACAAAGATCATGAAATGACTTACTTTTTGAAGATCTATGGAATGGATTATGAGTTTGAATCTTGGCCGTGTGATGTTAGTGAGAGAAGTAATAATTTTTGTTTTTGATAAAAAGGAAAAACGAAGGGGGTGATTGGTTAGTAGTGTAATTTTTGAATCTTTCACATCTTGGCAACTTAAGTCCCTTAACTACATGTTTTCTATTTTAAGTCCTAATTAAAAGTCTAAACGGTTAACTTAGCGACTTATGGCAATAATAACTTCTAAGGCATATCCTAATGGGAAGAAATGTCAAACTTAATTGACATAAATGTATTCCGTGAAATACCACCAAAGTTAAAAGCAAAAAGAATCATTTAATGCAAGTGCACGTCTTTTGAGTAAATTTGAGAAATTTTGACGAACATTCTCCCCCTCAACATTTGGTCGTAAAAATATGGAAATTTTTGAGAGACCAAAGTGTTGAACGAGATCATGTGCTTGCATTTGTGAACAAAATGAGATAAAAGTACGAAACGAGATGAAAGAAAATCTTTTTGTTGATTTTATGGTTTTTCAATTTTTTCTTTTTGTTTTTGAATAAATATTTACAAAAGATATTTTTGGTGTTTGACTCCATTAATTGTTTTCCAGAAGAGATTTTAAATCATCTGGAGTCAAACAGCGCATACCAATTCGGTGAACGAGTTCAGTAAACCTAGCCGGTGGTAAAGGTTTAGTAAACAAGTCTGCCAATTGGTATTCTGTACCCACGAAGTAAAACTCTACTCTACCCTTCTCGACATGCTCCTTGATGAAATTATATCGGAGATCGATGTGCTTAGACTTGGAATGTAGAACCGTGTTGCAGGAAATAGCAATGGCACTTTTTGAGTCACAGTACATCGGAATCTTCTCGAATGAGTAGCCATAGTCCATCAGCTGCGTACGCATCCAAATGATTTGAGCACAGCAGGCAGCCATAGCCACATATTCTGATTCAGTAGATGAGAGTGAAGTGCAT